>CAEMYA010000731.1:1190954-1201715 GCA_903131615.1 Diplodus sargus | reverse complement strand
CCGAATCAAAGGTCTGATGAGAGGTGTGTGTGTGTGTGTGTGTGTGTGTGTGTGTGTGTGTGTGTGTGTGTGGCAAATCTACAGTTCAATATTGACCCAGCAGCAGAGGAGCCTCCTCACATTAATATTAGATGATATTACCACTGATATGGAGGAATGTTCTCCTGTTAGCCCCGCCCACAGCCCAGTCAGCACACACACACACACACAGAAAGTGTTTTATTGCCGCCTATCCTTGAACTGTTCTCTAAACCGCCTCCTGCCCAATTCATCCTCGCGGTCCAAAGGTGGACGGTCCAAAGAGCTGCTGATAGGCCGCGACACACCTCAGTTCACAAAATGTTCCTCACTCATTAACCACGTCCAAAACAACGTGACGCCGACACGCTCAGTTCACCTGAGCAACCTGCAGGTTTCCAATCACCTGAAACACTTCACCGTTTCTCTCCCATAGATTTTCAAATGTTTTCTTAATAATCACAGGAACAACTTGATCCTCTTTGCTCGGACGTTGTCAATACGTAAAGATATTCAGAAGTATCTTGTGTGACATCACAAGTCTGATGTGAACACCCGGCACAAAAACCAACCTCAGCAGCCAGTTAGCTTAGCTTAGCATTAAGACTGGAAGCAGCACTTAGTTATGGAGGCACTTGTACTTTTAATGTAGTGTTTCCGGTTTCTGTTACTTCACACTTCCACTAAATTCACTTGATGATTTTTAGCTACACGGTCACTTACAGACTGCAACAGTCGCACATTTTTTAATTTACAAAAAACATATAAATATTTTTAATCTCGCGGCAGGATCCCGACGAGGCTTCTCTGAAAACGATATTAACCACTTCATCACATCCTCCCTGAGATCCGTCCGACAGTGTGTATAAATGACAGTTATGATAATACTGCCGACATCATTACATCACATATACATCATCTCACATTATTGTTTTGAATCATTGATGAGGGGTTTGAAAAGAGAAGACAGAAAAAAGGGAATTCAGACGCCGTCTAACTCCTCCAACGTAACGTCACAGTTCTGCAAGAAACGACTGATCTGTTGGTTCAAACTGATTTAACCTTCGAGCGAATCAGAAACAACTGTCTCCCTCGGTGACACTCGTCTGCTGCTGACCCGCCGTCATAATGACATTTTTCTCTCTCAGCGACAGTTTTCTTTAATACGACTCACATGAGTTTGTCCTTGTGGTTCTGATCTCGTACACTGATTTACACAAGCTGCCGCTCTTCGCTGTCAAACACAGAACATTCATTGTTTGGGAAGGAAAAAAAAAATGTACAAAAGATAAAATGTCCAAATTGTGAGAGCAGTGATGACGGCGTGATAATGAGCCGGAGAGAATGTGTTTAAGTGAGGAAGCAAAATAACTGCAATCTCTCGTTTCATTCACACGATCCCAAAGAGACTGATGTTATTTTTTAACGTGTCAAATTGCTCTGAAAGCACTTCCTCCCACAAGGATTCATTTCTGAGTAAATATACTGAACAACAAGCAGAGCGGGGTGAAGCTACACGGCCAAAACTGTACGTACGCTCACATAAATGCTGCTTAATTCTGATTTAAGAAAATCCTGAAGCTGAACGGCGTGACGCGATTCTTCAGACGTTAGCGTACGGTTTGTGTTCCAACATGAGCTCTCTATAGAAATGGTTTCTGGTGGGAAAACTGTAAATAACCGGGTCAGAAACTCGCCTGTAGACCCCTCGTGATACAATTAACCAAAAAGTTGAAAAAATCATAATCGATCACTCGCTTGTCAGAAGAAAGTGAATCATTCAGTGGTTTCGGTTTTTTTTTTATGTCACAGTGAATTTTGAAGATTTCTTTTTGACTTTCTGCATCCATTGAGCTGATGGATTTATTGGTAACATCGTTACTTAATTCATCAAAGAATCTGTTGTTGACGTGACGCCTCAGATTGCTTCTTTTACGCGACCAACAATCAAAAAAAAAAACAGAATTCTGCGTTCACCGTCGGAGACGACGAAGAAAAGCAAAACATTTTGAGATCCAAGAAGCCGAAAGCTGCAAATAATAGACTGAAACAAGTGATCAATCGACGGTCGATGAATCGTAACAGAAACAGAATTCTCAGTGGGCCGTAATCGCTTTTGATGATGCTCACCGCAATGCCTCTTGGGAGTTGTAGTCCTTCTCGCCACCACATTCTTTTGACTGTCTGCAGCGATGATTAAAACTGATCGAGCTTCACGTCCATCTAGTTTTTTGTGGACAAACTGAAGCAGCACTACCACTGCTCCCTTCGATGGTCTTTCAGAGGAATTTGTCCTTCTGGTTCTGACCCTTTACATTCAGCTGCTCACACAGGGCTCTCATTGTTTCATCGTCAAAACTGCAAAAACACTCGGCCGCTGAAATCTTACAAACTGCGCCGAGCCTGTCGAGTTAATTCACCACAGAGAAAAATGTGTTTCACGCTGCTTTTCTGAGTGAAGCATACGAAATGACAACAAATCACATCAGCAGAGATATTTAGTTTCTTTCGCACGCTCTGCAAAACACTGAACACTTTTTTTTTTAAGCCTTGAAAAAGCAATTACTTTGAGAATCAACACACAGAAATTGCACTTAGATTTCTTCTTTTTTGTCTGCATTGTGCGGCTTTACTCAATAATGAAATCACGTGTTTTTCTGTGTAGTTGCTGAAGAGATTATTTTTTACTTGATCTCACCACAGTGGCATGACGTCGTTACACGCCTGTAAGAAGCTATAATATTAATAATAAGAAGAAAAGTGTGTCTTACTTAAAGGCCAACTCTGAAAAAACACCAACAGACGGAAAAAAAACCTGAGCTGCCCACGCCTCAATTAAGTCTGAGACGAAAATGTCTACAGCTACCACTGCAACACACTCAGCGCCTGTGTGTGTGTGTGTGTGTGTGTGTGTGTGTGTGTGTGTGTGTGTCTGTCTACAGGCGCAGGCACACACTCGTTTGAGGGTGGGTGTTCGAACACCTACCAGAATAAAATAAAAAGTGGCTGAACACGAGTGCCTCTTGGCAGAAATGGAAAGAAATTCAAGAGATCCTTCAGCGGACGGACTCACAGCGGCTGACTGACTCTTTTATTCTTGCCTTTTGAAACAAGTCAGAACCAGATGAGACGTAATATATATTCATAATAATCTGGAAGTGTTGAAGGCAGAATAAGAAAAAAAAATAAAAACCAAGAGTAGACTTGGAAAGACAAAAGGACAAAGAGAGAAGACGAGAGGACAGAAGTGGAGCTGGTGAGGAGAGAGTGAAGTCAGTGATGAAGAGGAACCGAAGGGAAATCATCTCAGTATCAAAAGAAGAGGAGAAGCTGTGAAGATGTGACGCTGTAAAAGGAAGAACAAGAGGGGAGAAGCAATAATGTGGAGCTGTAAAGATTCATGGCCTGCGTCGCTAATTATCTTGATACTTGATTAATCAGTTTGAGTACTTTTTTTAGGACAATAAAAGTCAAAACTCTGATTCCTTCATCTTAAATGTGAATAACTTTGAGGTTTCTTTCCTCCGCCATGACAGTAAACTCAATATCTTTGTGGACAAAACAAAATATTTGAGGATGTCGTCTCGAAGATTGGTCTCCGGGTTCTGACGTGTTTGTACCAAACAACTTTGCATGAATCAATCAATCCGGGAAATAAATCAACAGATTAATCGACATTGAAATTAATGTACAGTAAAGAAAAAAAGAGAATTAAAAGAGGATGCAGCACAGAGAAAAGGAGGAGGAGGAGATAAAAATACAAGTGACATTTCTCCTGGTGGTAACGGTAACAGTGGCGGCGAGCGGCGTTTGTTGCTTGACCTTCAGTTTTATTGCTGTGTGTGTGTGTGTGTGTGTGTGTGTGTGTGTGTGTGTGTGTGTGTGTGTGTGTGCGCGCAGCAGCCTGGTGGGCTTGACACCGACTGAGGGTGACACGGTCACACACGGAGGAGAGCTGAGAGCCTCCAGCTCTGCCAACCAGCCCGGCACTCACACAGCACAGCTGGCCCTGTCACCTCCACTTATCCCGGCCGACTCCAAGTCTGCACGCACAGTAACTGTGTGTGTGTGTGTGTGTGTGTGCGTGCGCGTGCGTGCGTGTGGTGTTGGGTGAAAGCCAGATCCAGAGGCTTGTAAGCAGTCAGGTGCATTAAATAATATTACTGTCCCACTGCACTGTGTCACCATAAATTATCCCGAGGTTGCCAGGTTTGTTGTTCGCTACTGATGACTAATGGCCGCTGTAAATCAGAGCTCGTGCCGGAGTTACAACAACAAGGTCAGGAAGTCTTGGTCCGTGTTTAAAGTTCAGGCTGACCTGACCGCTCGCCTCAGCGATGTGGCCAAAAATAATAAAAAGTCTCCTAAAAACCCAGATACAAGTCGGTGCCTTTACACTTCCAGTCCCTTATCGTAGAAGTCGTTAAGTTGTTTTTTTAATGTATCTGTGGTGAAGATTCTTTTACATTTTGTTCTCCCACAGAGACTCTACTCACTAGTCAGTCTTTAACTTTCCAGCTTGCAGATCGATCAGTTTATGGTACAGAAGTGTGTCGATGAAGTCAGGCGACAGTCATGTAGTTCATCTACAGCCTAACATCAGCGTTTCACTCACTGTAAGGATCATTAACTTGTGTTTGTCACAGATTTTTGGCGATAATCCTAAAATCCAATTGCGGCTTTTCGTCGAGGGACCCAGGGCGATGCTAACTTCCTGGTTAGCCAAGGTTAGCGCTCTATAGTGGCTCTCCATATACCTGTTATGTTACTGTATGACACTGATACTGTGATATAATTCAGTTTAAAATCTGAGATGATATTTAGTCTGTCGTCAGATGGTGTTATAATGCTACTTCTGTCTTTCCAGGGTCTAATAATGCAACACATTCACAGTCGAGCCCACAGAGAAACATCAGGGTTAAAGGTTACACTTCTTATTTTATGCAAAAAGCGACCGAGTCAGCAGGTCGCTATGTGCGATGTAGCCTCTCTGTTACCTCAAGGTGAAGACTGGAGAGAACACAAAAGACTCAGATGTTCCCCGAGACTTCACCAAACCCAATTCATTTCTCAGCCGCTTCCACGGTGCCGTTCGCACCGGCAGACAATGGAATATGTTCACATTAAAAAACGGACACAATAAGCTGCTTCACAAAACTATGATAATTAAGGACGAGAAACCTATGTGACTGTGTACGCCTACACATCAGCAGCAGTGAGAGCAGCAGGCAGTCTGCAGGAGGGGAGGGAAAAAAACCCACAGAAAACAGGGTGAATGACAGACTGCAGGTTTGTAGACAAAGAAAAGAAATGGCTGTTAAGGTGGGAGTTGAGATGGGCTGGAGGCTCGAGAGGTGGATCGAGTCTGAGAGAGAAAATCAGCATCGCTGCTCATCACGATGTCATCGACTGCTCGCTGGATCGACTGTCAGTGTGATCTGATAGCCGTTACGCCAGCTTCTGGCTAACCCTGTCCTGAACAGACGAAGCAATTCTAATACGTCTGGTGAGTTACAAAGATCAAACCCAACAATGACTCGCTCCAATTTACAGGTGTTGTGTCAGCCCAGTCGCGTTTAATGTTCCTGCAAACCGCAGAAACGTTAATGTTCATACCAGCTTCCAGTGACGCGTCACGTCACATGTGAACGAGCTGCTGATTCTCACGCTTTTTCTGTAAATATGGCGACCTCGACTGGTGTCCCGTCCTTGTCGCCATCTTTTAGCCAGATTTTTTTTTTTAAGCAACATGTTGGGACTCCTTCCAGTCGAGTTTGTGCAAATTTCGTCCGGAAGTGCGTTTTAGAAAGCAACCAAGTAGTTTCTGCTTCATTCGATAAACTGATCAAGAGTGATCATGATTGGTTTGCTGTGGATTTTGGAGCCTGCATGTCGCCCACAAGCAACAAACTCCCATGTGACCAAGAGCTGGATTATGAATTATGAGGCCTACTTGTCTTATAGATTACTCACGGACACTGAGAAGTGTGCAAGTTTTCCTTTTCAGGCAGAAAAAAAGTTGTAGCAGGACGTGTCTGAGTTCATTTGCCGTCCTTCACACTGAGCCACGAAGATTAAACTTACACGCAGACTCCACTTCCCATCTTTGACTCTTTCATGATGTTGGTTGTTTGATTATCTACATTATTTCCGTGTGGATTTGGTTGGTTCATCCTCTGCTGGCTCCACGGTGCCATTTTCTCCTCCTCCCAGCTGTGAAGGTTTCGGTTTTATGATTACAAACCCTTCAATTATTTTTTGTACCCAAATATTAAAAAGGAAAAACAGTGGACCGCTCGCCGGCTGCCTTGAATCACCTGCTGCGGCCCTCGAGTGTGTCGACACCACTCATAACATATGAGCAAAGTGAAAAACAAAACAGGCTTGTTCAAAGTGTCGAGGCATTTTGTGTCCGTTTATTTTTAATCACGTCAGTGTTCTATGAATTTTAAAAAGGCTCTTTGCCCCCCGAGCTGCTGTTAAAGTCAGACCTCGGTCACCAAACTGGTGTCAGACGCTCTCTTGATGTGATCCTATTTAATTCTGAACGGTTGATTTCTTCTCTCGTTAATTATCATAAACTAAACTCTAAATCCCCACCAGCTGAATGCAGAGGCTAAAAGGTGACAGAACAAACTAAATGCCGACGCTGTTGCTTTGCTCCATCGTTACCAGAGGGCTGTGTGGACTGACAGCAGGGCAGCGCAGGATGAAAAGCCACAGACTCATTAAAAACAAAAGTTTAACAGGCTTTTGTGAAATACGAATTAGAATTCTTTATCGTTGTCTTTTCTGTTGTTTGTTCGTCATGTTTAGAGTCACAGATGCACCCGATACAGGGAACTGTGCTTCGGTCACCAAGGAGGGAAGTTCGTCCATTTTCCGGCTGACGCATCGCAAGTTTTAGCTCGTCACAGATTTATTATGAGATCAGCAAGAAATAACAGAAACAGTGAGGTCACCACATAGTTTAGCTTATTTCTGAGCTGTACGATCATATAACTCACCAGATTGTTCATTTTTTTGTGGGCGATGACGCCTTAAATTCTCTCAGATATCAGAACTGTTTTCAGACAGGCACATAGGAAATGCAAACTCAAACCTCGACACTCAGACGCCCACAAAGGTTGTTTTTCTACGTTGATATTAAACATTTGGATTTTCCTTTTTGTTGACACACGTCACCCAGTATCCATCATTACTTTCTTGTTCTTTCACTACAGCAATTTGGACAGTTAGATGCTAAAATCACAGCAACATCCACTTTATTTCTGCAAAGGCACATTTTATCATGTTGTCGCACATCATAGATATTCCTCATATCAGCGCGGCCTCGGTTTTGTTTTCGGCGTGGACAGTTTGGTCGAGGAGAGTTTTAGTTTGAGAAAATGTCGTGCAAACCTCTCGTTATGTTTCTAAGTGTGATGCAGGGAGACGTTTGGCTTCATGGTGGCAGAAGGAAAAGCTCACAGGACACCAGAATCCTCTGCTGGTGGGAAAACACGGCCTGCAGCTTCAGAATGCATCACAGAAGACCCGCTGTGTGGTTTTAACGGCACCGACACATCTGAGACTCCCTCCGCGGCCGCCGCGTTGTCCAATGCTGCAGCGAACGGTGATCACTCTGGAAAAAACGAGCTCATTGTGACAGAGCGGAGACGAAGGCTCGCTCACAGCGTGTAGGTTAAATTTGTTTGCAAAGATAATTAACCACAGAGAATAATAGGGTCAGGTTGGTGCTCACAGTCACAGAGGCGATGAGCAGTGAAATGGAGCCGAGCAGCACGCAGGCTCATCGGAAGACAAAGAAAAAAGTAAATCTATGCGCTTTTCCACCCGACAGTTGAGTGCTTGTGAGGAGCTGGTTACTGTTGACACACGTGCACAGAAACAGGTGGATGGAAACAAACCAACCGGCACTCAGAGTGGACGCTGCCGCTTTGTTTTTCATTCTCTGCTCAGTCTGTTTTCTCGAGCCTTTTCCTGCCGGCGCTCATCGTCTTGACAGGCTGTCAGGCAGAGAAAGACCAAAACACACCACAACAGAAGGTTTTTACGGCGATAAAAAAGAACAAGCGAAACAGAAAAAGGGAGCCGACAGAACTCAACGCTTTGAGACGTTTTGCGGATTCTCTGTCTCCACGCAGGATCGGAGCGAAGGAACAGGAAGTGACACCGCGTCGTGATCGGAGATCAAACTGGTGACACCAGATAATCTCACCAATCCCAAAGACTTCTACACATCTTCAAGTAGATGTTGGTAGTTGGTGATCATCCCCCGCTGGCTCACATGGTGATACATTTACCTGGAAACATTGTTTTAGCGTCGGCAAATAATGAAATTGTGACGCGTTGTAAGAATCTTGTTCTCTTATTCTTTTCGATCAGATTGTTAATTTGAATCCGACCGTTTCCAGTTATTTATTATTTTATTTTGGCTAATTTCTTGTTTAGAGAACTCAATGTGGCTTCCTTTGTTGAAACAGTTGAAAAGCGTATATATTTATTAGGATTAAATATGGCTGAACTTTATTTTGGTGCACTGAAGCTCATTCTTCACATCGGAAACATCAGAATCAGGGCAAATGTCTTTCTATAAACCGTCTTTCATTGAATCATCTACAAATGTATGTCTTTGCTGAGCGTCACGTTGGCGCTTTAATCGTTCGGAGCACTTATAAACCACAGTTTCCTGTGTGTTCGGCGGCGGCAGGGTTTCACCTGCAGCGTCTCCTCCGTGTGCGCTCTGGTGTCGAAGGCCACATCATAATGAAGCTCCGTTCAGTCTTTGAATTGCAAATAATTGCTCATTGTCTCCGTGTCGTTTGTTTCTGCGCAGCTCATCCGTCATGTGTCCTCGCAGGGTTTGTTGTATGTAAGCAACACACCTCGCTGAGCACTCCCTCCTCTCATCCTCCCCTCACCGTCTCCCTCTCTCCCTCTCTCTCTCCCTCTCTCTCTCTCTCTGTTGTTCAGAATCCCCCATCTGTCTCTCTCCCTCCCTGCCTCTCTTTGTGGAACTACTTTTCCCAGGGTGCACCTGTAGGCAGCAAGCCTGGCACAATGCCATGCCCAGCGGGTACGGAGTCTTTAAACAAACATGCCCACATTAAACCCTGTCACCTCACACACACACACACACACACACACACACACACACACACACACAGACTATTACCTGTGTATTTGTGTGCATGCGTGTGTCTGTGTGCCTTTACATTTACCTTCGTGTTTACTCCACGTTATTGTTTCTCTCTCTGCAGTTTTTACTGACCTGTGATCTGTACAGAGACACTTCAGGGATGTCAGAGTCGCACATTTTGCTTGCTGTTAAATTTTATTTATTACATTTAATCTTTGATTTAAATCATCACACACACACACACACACACACACACACACAGCTGTCGTTCTGTTTGTATTATCCAGTCTCTTAAATGGTAAGAGACGGACTGTGTAACTTTCTACAGAGATTAAAATAAGAATATCTTTCATCTCACAAATAAAAAGTCGAACTCACATGTAATAAAATGCAGCATTGCTCAGTTCAGTTCAATACACCTCCACCTGGTATGACCAGCAGCTAACGTGACCTAGCTTACGTTACCGACTCAACTATCGACCGTCTCTCTCCACCATCACCTCCCCTAACTTTAATCATGTGGTGTCAGAAAATGTGAGAACATGGTGTGAAATCCCCAGAAAACCCAAAAGGTGGCAACTTCTAGCCGATGACCCAGAGACACTCATTACACGATGAGATAAACCTGGGAGACGTTTGTTGTTGTGTAATCGACCCGTCACTGCCGCTGTAGTCCAAACACGGACGCATCACTTCCTGCTGCAGTACCAGAGTTTGCTTTAGACTTAATTTCACATCAATCAGCGAACAAGATAATAAGACATTTATCCAAGTGACAGAGTTGCAGATTATTCCTGTAATGATTCGAAGCAGCTGCCCGCGGACTGTCCCTTTAACTGAACCATGACAGCTTAACACTGCTTAACCGACCGCTCAGCTCCATTATTATCTCATTAGCTGGTTCCTCTCGTTCAGGAATATACCAGAGTGCCATTTAGTATTAATTAATTGTTAATGACGCACACTTTTACTTCAAATCCATTAATACTGAATTCTCAGGGAGACTTCTTTCATTAAACCAATACGGCGTTCCCTGAGTCCGATCATCACGACTGAACCTGAAGGCAGCGCTGCACACAAAGTCCAGAACATGGAGGTCAAAACCTGGTCCTCACAAAAGACAGAACATACACACACACACACACACTCACACACACACACACACACACACACCATTGACCGAATACTATGAAAAGCAAATTGCTCAAATATGACCTTCCACAACAAAAGCAGCCATTATTGAGGAACCAGGAAGAATTCACTGAAGGCGGGTCCATGTAAACATTCCTGCTGCTCCAAAAGCCTTGACACCGCTCGCCAATCCTGTTAGAGTGTGTGTGTGTGTGTGTGTGTGTGTGTGTGTGTGTGTGTGTGTACACTCCAAACACAAATGCTATAGTGCACAGTGCATGAGCCCACATGGCGTCTGTATCCGAAAGAACTGTACCAAGGAGGTCAGGTGGCTCGCATAACAAAACGAACACACACACACACACACACACACATACACACACACACACACACAATGGAATGCTTACATAAATTTTGGGTCGTGTCAGGGCCGCCGTGTACAAAGTTAAAGGAAGTGGAGGACTTTGGTC
>CAEMYA010000731.1:1172948-1187712 GCA_903131615.1 Diplodus sargus | reverse complement strand
GAGAGCGCGGCGAGGGGAGATGATGATGATGATGCCGGGCCGTGTCGACAAGCTGCATCCTTTCACATCACCAGGACCTGTTATATACTGCAAGATGTCCACCTTTGTTTCCTGACCTTCTGAGGCCGGAATGTCTCCAGCGTAACGATCACTTTGTCCTTTCTAACGCGGCTGTTATGAAAACGGGTATGACACAAAACATACGGCGTGATTTCACCTTCACTTTTGTTAATTTTCTCGAGAATTTTAAGCATTTATCTTAATGCAAAAAAAATTGCTTGCATTCAGGTGGCTGTCGGCTGTGAGCGGCTGTGAGTGACTGTTTGGCCTTGGCGGAGGTATGCACTCTACTGAGTGCCAGTCTAGTTCTTGTGTTGCTGAAATCAACACTGAAAACAAGTGCTGTCAAGAACCATTGTCAGTGTCGTGGTTGGGCTGCAGCGGTTAGCTGATGAGTCGATAGGTTCATTGAAAGAAACGTGAAGTATTTTGATAATTAAATGTTTCGGTACATTTTCAAGCAGGAATGTCAAACATTTGCTGGTTCCAGCTTCTTAAACGTGAGGATTCGCTGCTTTTCTGTATCGCTGATGACAGTAAACAAAGAGTCTTTGAGCTTCAGCGTTTCGGAGACGTCAGAATTCACAATTTTTGACATTTTATGGACTTAACAGTGAAAACAATCAGAAGATTAATCGAAAATGCAAAAAGAAAATTACATGTTACAGCCATAAAATACTCAAATCAAGACTTTCAAGAGCTTTTTTTAACCTTGTGCCTTCTTCCAAATAACAAAAATAAATTTAAAAGATATCTAGAGTTGAAACTATTAGTTAATTCATTAATTAGTCTATTTTCCAATCAGAGTGCCAAACATTTCCTACGGTCAGTCTGCTTTTCTTTGTCTTACATGATTATATATTGAACACATTCAGGTTTTGAACTCTTGCTCAGACAAAAACAAGATATTTTATTACGACTTTATGACATTTTATCGCCCAAATCATCGTTACTTGCCACTCAAATGATACTAAAAACCCACACATACAGGACAGCTGATGACATAAAACAGAAGTAATTGCAGAACTGACGACAGCTTCAACACTTTCTACATTTCAGACGCAGCCGGTCAGAAGACGAACGCGTCTCATGATGTTCCAGCTCTCCAGCCGATTAGCCTTCAAACAAATAAACATGTCAGACTTCAATCCGAGGGCTGATAACCGGCCCGGCCCTAAAACTCGTCATGCATAGCGAGCCAGCGAATGTTAACAACCACAAATGAGGAAATATGCCGAACTAACACACAGCCTACACACACACACACACTCACACACACACACACACACACACACACACTGTAATATCCAACTGTGAGTTCATTATTCTGCTTTTGGTGTTCGTATCCTCCCTCAGTATCATCGTCATATTACCAGATGGATTCAAGGTGCATACGGCGAGCTTACCCTGTGTTTATCATGCTGGTGGTATCTATCTGGACTTCAGTATGATTATAGCGTTCCTACAGGGACGCACAGTCTCACACATCCCCTCCCAGTGTTTATTACAGCTTTACATGAAGCTCCTTTACATTACAGAGGAGCTGCAGCCAAAATGTGTCACACTGTTTTTTAAAAAGGACGGAGCAAAAACGCTAAATCCTCTGCCGCTTTTAACTCAAAGCCAGTGACCCACAAAATCATTAAAACAGCACTAATTAGGCTATAAATGTAGGCAGAAGCAGGACAGAACGCAGGCAGCGCTCGGCAGTGATGTGTGACGGCAGAAAAATAGGTTAACTCGCTTTTAGTGAGTAACAAAATGCATTTTTGGTGTTAAAAATCTGTCAGCTGATCGTCAGATGAGCGATGGAGGAAAAGCAGCCTTCAGTGTCCTGTTGTTTACACTGCAGCTGTGGTTCCTTATGGCTTTATGCTGATCACACCGACTGGAGGTCAGAGATTATCCAACCTTTTAATTCAACACTGCATCTCCTCATTAGGAGGGTTTCAGTTTTTTTCTTACTAAAAAAATAAATAAAAAAGCCCCGCTGGCCTGCTGGGAATCAGGCCATGTGAGTTATTATAAAGCGGTCGGATGGGTAAGTAGGTGACAGGTCAGCGCTCAACATCTGGACAGAAGTGCATCCAAAAACACAAGAGTGGAGCTGCAACACCACCAACACTGCTGCTGCCGCTGCTGCTGCTGCTGCTGCTGCTGCTGGTGGTGCAATAAAAGCCAGATTAGGAGCCGAGCAGAGAGCCCAGGAAACCAAGAGAGGTTAGGAGATCAGAGGCGAAGAGTGGATGATAATCTTGCCATAACATTGGGATAGGTCAATGTAACCGGATTAAACCGAGCTAATGAAATACACCAGAAATTGAGGCGTGGAGGAGGAGGAGGTGGTGGAGGAGGGCAGTGTGTGTGTGAGAGATGTATAGATGAAGAAAATCCAAAACACAAACGACATGAACTAATGAGGAGAGCAGGGAGAGGTTCAGGATCAGGACTGGATGTGTGATGAGTAACAACAGGACAAAGACTGACACATGTCATGGCCGCTGCTCTGACCTGTGAGACACACACACACACACACACACACACACACAGGAGGCTGTTCTGTCACGTGCATTCAAAACATCAGAAATATGTCTTCATGATCAAACTGCGCCCGACCGCAGAGTTTTTCCTCCGCAGCCAGGAGCGTCGTTTTCAACAAGTACCGAGGCCGAGCGGAGAGGCTTCCCTCCTCCTCCCCCTCCTCCACCTTCCGCCTCAAAATACAAAATTATTTCCTGACATTTCCCCCAATGCAGCAATGCGCGCTCCCAAAAGCTCATTTCTAGGGAAGTGGAGGAGGAGGAGGAGGAGGGGGCGTCATGTTTGGAGACGGAGAGCGCGCACCGCCTCCCCTCCGACCAAAAACTCAACCCGGCGGCGCGCACTCGTGCACGGGCCTGCCTATAGCGGGGCAGCTGATTGGCCGAGGCGCAGCTCCATCTGCACACGTGACATGCTCCTGCTTACAATAAACAAACAGCCATAGAATAATGTATAAAACACCTCCAGCGGCCCCCGAACAGCCGACACACCGCCGCAAACTAACAGTCAACAGCCCAGCAGGACACACACTCAAAGTGCGCAGGTGTAACACCTGCCGACCCGCCCGACACCAGCCCAGAAAGTTCGAGCTCAGTATCTTTTTGGCTGTGTCCGGTGGGAGGCAGGCGGCGCCAGGCAACAGCCGTGCGTAACAAAAAAAATGACAGCTCCATGGGAGCCTATAGGTTTTACAGTGGACATTACAGCCGCGGCTCTCTGCGCTCTCCACTCCCCAAAAAACAAGTCCAACAGCCCCCGGCACCGTCCGGACCCCGCCACACACACGCGCACACACAATGCCAAGAGAGCTTACCTACACAGTGAATGAGTTTGTGCCTCCAAGAGTCAAGTTCCTGCCGAAAGCCGCGCCTCTCTACCGTGCATTGCTGCCTTTTGCACAGACTCGCCATTTTCTGTCGGCCCCTCCCGTGGGCGCGCACATACTGCTGGGTGCTTCCCTGCGCGCACGTCACCGGTGGTTTTTATTCTAGGGCTGGGTGGAGTGAGATATGAGGGGGACGGGGCTGCAGCATCCCCCTTTCTATAGCGCTCGTTTGTCCCACCCACCAAAAGCTCCCCCTCCCCCTTCTCCTCCTCCTCCTCCTCCCCCCTCCTCCATCCCTCCCAGCATCTCTGCGCGAGGATGTGCTGTCATTGGTGGTTTAATGGGATGTTTGTGTGTTTTAATGTTGTGCAGGACGCAGCACATGGCGCCTGTGCTCCAAATTTGCCACGGCTCAGAGCGATGTGTGTCAAAGGGCGCGGGCGTGCCGGGGATTTAAGGCAGAAATGCGCATAAAGACACTGCATTGTTTAAATTAGCAGATATGTTATTAGTGCAGCTCGACAGGCTAAATGAGCTGCAGTAAGAGTCAGGCTGCAGCTCACAAAGAGCCTCTGTTATCAAAAACATGCTTCAGTGTCACTTTATGAATATTAGAACAGCCTGAAGCTGCATGGACCCAAAAACCCCCCGACGTCCCCGAGAGCTCGCCCCAGGAAACATCCACTGCCACCAGTTACAGCACTCACATTCTCATTTAACCAATTAAAGGATTACTACAAGGTCTCTTTTAATGGATCGTGGTGCTTTTTGTCACTGAGTGGTCTTAATTGAATTAATAAATTGGCTGCTTCCACGTGTCTTTGCATCGTTTTTCCACGGCGGACATCATCCGGACGGATTCTACAGAACTGACGTCTGGAAGTCCAAGTTTCTCCTCACGAGCCGACCACAAATATATTAAACAACATGTAGCGTTTTAATTTTAGTTTGTAGTCTTTTCCACCCAACAATCTTAACTCTAACTAATAAACACAACATCACTGACTCACTCATGAGTCCTCGACTTCATTAGTGGGTCGCTCCGAGTCTCTTACCTGTAATAATAGAATTCACATTGTTGACGAGAAACAATCTGTTTAATCTGATCAACATTTCATTTATTTAAATGTTGATCAGTTTTCAACTGCTCGCTCTCTCTCTCTCTCTCTCTCTCTCTCAATTCAATTCAATTCAATTGGCTTTATTGGCATGAGGTAACACTGTACATATTGCCAAAGCAAGCGTTTGGAATTCAAAATAATAATAATAACAATAAAGGAAAACTATATTTACAATAAATTAGTTATACTGTATGTATGATATGTATAACTTATGATTGACTCAATCACAGTCATAGTCACAATCAACCAATCTCATTCAATAACAATCAATAAGTAATAACAATGACACAATCAATTAATCACTTTGTGTCAACTAAAAATGTCATTAAAACAGTATAAACAGGCTACAGTTCAAACAAGTAGTCTGTTGTCAACAGTAATAACAAAAAGAAGAAAACAACAGATAACAAAAATGATTGTCACTTCCTATATATATATGTGTGTGTGTGTGTGTGTGTGTGTGTGTGTGTATATATAATATAGCCTCCTCCTCCTCTGATGGACCACATGTATGTGTGTAGACTCTGACGCCTCTTCACTCTGATGTTTTCTTTTTTTACTGCTCATTATCTCGTGTGACCCGGCCGTCTTCTTCCCGGCCTCGACTGCCTCGTTCTGCTCAGTCGTCTTCGTGCATCCAAACACTTTACATATGTTATATTATAATTTGTCAATCTATCTGTCAATGCAAATTGTAAACTGTGATCTGGTTCTGTTCTGTTCTGCAGCATCCGTCGGTCCTGGCAGAGGGATCCTCCTCTGTGGTGCTCCCTGAGGATTTCCTCCATCTTCTTTTTCTCCTGTGAGGTTTTTTTTTTTTTTTTCTAAACATGGAAAGTTTCTCCTCGATCAAATCGCAGGTCTGAGCACAGAGGAAGTGTTTCACTGCACAGATTTTAAAGCCCGCTGAGACAATGTGATTGTGCTTTTGGGCTTTATAAAGTGTGTGAACTTTTTGGTTTCCATCATTCAGATGTTTATTCAGCATCTTCTTCTTGCTGCCAGGAATGAAACTTTGAATGAGAAATACTGAATCCTGCTGCAAAACTACTGGGAAAAGTTTATATATTCCCATAGTGTCTAAAACCACTAAAACCACATGATCCCAGCTGTCACAATACACTTTATTAATGGAATGGTTGTTTTATTATATTGGAAACAGCACCTTTAAATTTAGCAGATGCTTTTGTCCAAAGTGACTCACAATAATTCATACATGCAGGGTGCCGACCAGCACATCAGGAGCAGTTTGTGGTTCAGTATCTTGCCCAAGAACACTCAGACATGCAGACCAGGGGAATTGAACCAACAACCTTCCAATAACAAGACACTGGCTCTCCCTCTGAGCCACAGACCTACAGACATCCACAGAGCGGTGGAGGTGTGGTGTGCTCCAGGACTGTCTTCATATTATCAAACTCAAGATGAGCTCATAGCTTAAAGATAATTCTGGACGGTCAATAAGCTGTGAACTGTCCCCGTCAAATACACACGATTAGATAAATAAACAAATAAACAAACATCTATTTGAATTATTTTTAATGAACCAAACAAGCCTCAGCTGTGAGATCCTGCTGGCTTCCATCCAAAATGCTTCTTTATTCATTCTCCGTATCGTCAGTATAAGATAATTAACGTTAAATAACATAACATACAAAACACAAGATCAGAATCAGAATCACTATTCCTTTTATTGTCCCACAAATGGACAGAAGTGGTATAAAAACAATAACATTAAAACAAAATAAACAATATTATTAAAAGGTAAGATATAGAATAGACTCATATATACATATGAACATAATATTGTACAAAATTACTATGTAAGATGACATAAAAACATAAAATATGTAACATAAAACAACATAAATAAAAGGTATTCTGGAGGAACCAGCGACACAATGAGACACATTAAACCTTTCAATTGACATCCTACAGAATAAAGAGCAAAAACACAGATACATTAAATATTATTATTAATTAATTACATACATTAATAATCAGATAAGTTAGATTAATATCCAAAATCTTAATAGCAGCATCATACGTCATCATATCATGTTTGACTGTGAAGCTCACTGATGAGTTTGATAAGAAACATGGAGTTTAATGTTGATCTATTGGCTAAAATCTGATTTTCTGTCTTTTAGCTTCACACTGAATTAAATCCGTATCGGCTTTAAATCCATACCAGCTCATCGAACCGAGCCGAGCCAGGCAGAACAGTAAATCAGGCTCCATAAAAGTGGCCCAAACGCGGGTCTAATCACCAAATTGAAACATGAAATGACACAGTGTCATTAACAGGAAGCTCGGCTGCCTCTTTACAGTCCTGCAGAGGCGGCGGGCAGCGCGTAAAAAAAGAGAAAAGGAGGCAAGGGCAAACGTTTTTACCGGGAGGAGCACTCCGGCTAATGAAGTCGTTGAACCCGTTGCCCTCGACAAAGATGTCTCCCGCGGAGGGGCTGGACGAGCCGGCCAATGGGAGAGCGCCTTGAGACGGGGTGGAGGAGCGGCAGCCAATCACGTCGCGGCATCTTGGAGAGACGCTGAGGCAGCTAGCATAAACGGGGGGAAAAAAAGCTAAATAGTCGCTGAGAGGAGCAGAAATCCTCCAACTGCCGCGTTGTTTTCAGTGATGTAGAGACAAAGGACCGAGTTTCTGTGTGTTTAAACAGGTAAAGCGTTTATGTTTCTCTCCACGTCAGCTCTCTATGTGTGTGTGTGTGTGTGTGTGTGTGTGTGGCTGCCAGCGTCATGCCGGCAGGATGAAAGGGATTTGGGCGCCGTTACTGTGGCAACATTAGATGGAGGATACACACTCCCTCCTTCTCCTCCTGCACGGTGACAGCGCGCCTGATGGCATCCGAGCGATAATTCAGCCTGATAACGAACAGGCCTCTGATGGTGTGTGTGGTGTTGGTGAAGCCTGGACGTGTGTGTGTGTGTGTGTGTGTGTGTGTGTGTGTGTGTGTGATGCTCCTGGTCGACGGCACTTTGTCTACAGGCTCGTTCTCAAACAAACAAAGAGCAGAAGAGAGGAGAGGAAACAGTAAACACAGCTGCTCAGCATGGATGCGAGTGAAACTGAAGAATTCAAAATGTCTAAACGGCTGAAAGGAAACAGGAGTGAAAACCAAAAGGGGGATGTTTTCACCACAATAACACCTAAGCGAATGGGGGGGATTTGTCAGAAACAGGTGAGGGATCAGCACCTTCACATACCAGGTGATGCACTGTTACTGAAACTCTCGCCAAAATGCAACCTAGGGTCTTTTTGTGAATGTACCCGAAAAGCAAACCTTAAAACCCATAATTACGATGAAAGAGGCACTTTTAAGATTTACCGTATTCTCGTTTCAAACTCAAACTCATTTTCAATGGGAGTACTACGGACACTTTTACGTTAGCATCAAAATCTGTATTTTTAAAACAGTAAGAAGACTCGACACAACATGAAACTTTGCTCGTAGTATCACCAGGGTCTCTACACATGAACACGAGCACTGAGAACATTGTTTGTGTACACAGAGTTACTGAAAAGAAGGTTTTTGAACAACTCACGTTAGCAGCAGCTTGTTCCACTCGCCGCCGTCCTGCCAGTGGAGAAGTGTCGATCTCAGAATGTGACGTAACCTGGAGGACAGTTAAGGTGGAACGCTCCTAAAGCTTAGTTCCATATAAACGCAGGATAATTCGCTGTTTTGTCGTTAGTGAAAAACAATATTGACCTTGAAGTTGAAAAAGGAGCCTCATATAAGAAACAATACTAAAATAAAAAGCTGGAAAAGTAACGTGAGATATCGCGCCGCGTTGTTGACGGAAGACAGCAGTTCCACCTTAACTGTCCTCCAGGTTACGTCACATTCTGAGATCGACACTTCTCCACTGGCAGGACGGCGGCGAGCGGAACAAGCTAATGCTAACATGGTGCCCGTAGCATTCACATTTAAAATGAGTTTGACCCGAGAATGAAAATGCAGTAAATCTTAAAAGTGCCTCTGTCGTCGTAATTATGCTTTTACACGAAGGTTTGACTCGTACATTCACAAAAAAAAGCCTCGGTTGCATTTCGGCGAGAGCTTTGCTTTAAGAATGCAGTGAAGGCAACACACACCTGTAGTCTACAACACACATCAGATCACCTGCTGCAGCTGTTCAAATGGAAGTTTGCACACTTTTGCCATCGCTGCACGTTTCACGCTGGTATAAAGGGGGAAAAAAATGGAGGACGTTGTGTTAAAATCTCCAGGTCTTACGTGACGGTTTCTGTTGTGTTGTCGTGTGCCGGCAGGACCCATGACCCTGACACGAGGCTCCTTCAGCTACTCCAATGGCGAGGAGTACCACGGCGAATGGAAAGAAGGCAAGACCGACCTGCAACACTCACCTGTCCATCCTCCATCCACTTGGCCACAATTGCATGCATGGCTTTTAATGTCATTAACACAACAACGCATGTAAGTCACTCCATGTTAATGTCCCACTTGTACTTGATTCATGTAATGAAGCTCCTGCGTGATGTGAAGACTAACCTAACGGCACTCAGACTTCATTTGCATAGACAGACACCAGTTAGGACATGCTCAGCCTGAAGGCGTTTCTTGATCTGAGGTCACATTGAGTATGTTTGTGAAGAAGTCAGCAGTGTTTCTGTTCTAAACACCGTAAGATTCATGCACGGCTGTAACAGACAGTAGAAGACGTGGAGCAGCTGTAAAGGGAAGAAAAAAATGGCAATAAACTTCAAAGAAGGAGAAACAAAACTAGTAACCTCAACGAGTACTAAATTAACGCTGTCCCGTCGTCCCGGGGACGCAATAAATTGTCATCGGGAGGATCAATAATCTAACTCGGGCCGACGAGAATTTTGGCTGACTACATTTTTCTGTTTAAAAGTTTTCATCACTTTCTGCAAACCAGAAAGGTGGCAACATACTTATGTGAACAGGTAAATGAAACAGAACTGACTGGCGCGCTCGCGTTTATGTTGTTCTGTGACACAAGTGGCAACAAAGTTGCCGCCTGTTGCGCTCGCGCTGTTTACCGTTCGAGCTCGGACGAGACGAAGATACTGTGGTAGCTACGACCACTCAACACGATGTTGCGCTGGCTGAAGCCTAGAGGAGAGTGAACCAGCCCCAGGACATCGCCCAGCCAGTGCGACGTGAGAGTGATGGCGAAACAACTTCTCCCACAGAGCCTGACGTAAGCTAACGCTACAGAATCACCACTCTCTCGGCAACGATAGCTGCTGCATTGAGTCTTGGCGCAGAAAGCTTTTAGTGGCTAACGATGCCAGTAAGCTAGGAAGCTAAGAAACTGTGGGAATTGTGGTAGAAAGATACTTTGATAACGACTGATACTTTAACGTCCCACATATTCAGACATGTCAACGCAGGAGTCACAAACCTTTTTCTTTCCAAAGGGTCTTTTTTGACGATATCAGTCTGTCAGAGACGTCTCAGATATCAGAGACGTTTTAACAAGCTAGTCAATCACTGCACATTACTAACCTTCTATTCAATATGCTATTATTGACATGGCTATACTGTATTTCTATTAATTGTTAATTGTAAAAATACAGATAGTCTATTAGTCCACATACTTCAAGTAAAGCTCGACAGTTAAACATTAAAATATTTTATTCATTTTCATATTTAGAAAAACGTTCTAGACCCTAACAAATACCAACTGTGCGTCATAAGTCAGTGTAATGTTAGACATTGGAAGATTTATTTTTATTTTATTTTAGGGTTTAGTATGCTATTGTTTTTGACATCAACAGTGTATTTGTTTGTCCTTTATTAATCAAAATTAACATTTCTTATTTTCTACAGAAATCTACAGAAATGTATTCATTGTTATAAACATAATGTATTGTGTTTTTCTTATATTATCAGTAAGTAACAACTCAAAATGTAAAAAAAGATTTTCGGGACGGTTCAAAATTATTTTTGGGACGTTTCCGGGACGGTGGTGAAAAAAGTTAATTTTAATCCCCGACTTCAGGAAAGTGTTTTCTCGCTGGGCGAGTTGTAATTATTATGTAACCTTTACCTGACAGTAGGAGCTTCTTCTTCTTCTTCTTCTTCTTCTCCTTCTTCTCTCTTGGAAACAGCTGATCAGTCGAGTCAGTGAATTTTCGCTCCATCATAAAGGTGTTTCTATCTATCTCCACTCAGGTGCATTAACTCTTTTTTTGGAAAAAGAAAACACTCACTTTGCGAGGTAGACAGATTCTGATCGAGTGATCATCTCAAGAATCCAAACAACAATGGCGGCTCCTCGAGACATTAGCGTAGCTGCTATAGCATCAGTGATATCAGAACTGGAGAGTTTATTTCACTGAAAGAAGAGTAAAGAACGGCACTGAAGGCTCTTCTCTCAAGTGGCTTTGACGAGAGTTTGATTTACCAGCTGGCTCTAGTGGCGGTAGCACTTCACTGCTGTTGATCAGTTTGTCAAATCAGGTATTTTTCTTTTAAAGTTGCTGCCCTTTTCTAAAAAAGTTTCCACAAACGACTTCCCAGGTGGTTCTGTGTAACAAACCAACCAGTGCGTCAGCTCGAATGCACGAGGAATTCTGATGTGGCAGGTTTCATTATATTTTGCGTATATGAAACCTATCAGGATAAGTTTTTAAAGGACGTGTGTAACAGTGAACAGAATTTGAGGACATGCGTCTATTTTGTTGATACATGTACTGTCGTTGTACTGTCCTGATGGTATGCGCCTGAAAGTCAGTGACAGAAAACCAGCATTTACATATTTACAGTTTGGTTCACATCAGTTGGAGCCTCCATTCCAGTTTGCTGACATAAAATCTTTCCCAGGGAGGCTGAGCAGTGTGACCCCTCAACTGGAGCACACTCTCTGGGTCACTGCTTTAAAACTGTAAACCGCATCGACATTAAGGAGTCGGTTTCTACCGAGACAGTATCCAGAGCCTTCGGCATGTCGCAGTGAATCTGGAGCTTTCTGTCTCAGTGATGGTTGGGCAGGACTTTCCCCAAGTGCTCCCACTGAGCCACACAGAGAGCGGGAGTCAGGGTTTCTTTCACAGCCACACGGAGGCTTGTTGGTGGCCGGCTGACACAGCAGCAGCCCGTCGCCCCGCGTTACAGGCCTGGACCCCCTTGTCTCCTGTATCCGGGGGAGGTCAGTCATTCTGACATGTGCGACATGGTGATGTAATGTGATGTCAAGAAGTCACGGAATTAAAGGCGAGACTGTCGATGGGGTGTTTCAGGCACTTCAGGAGCAGAGTTTTCTGTGGGAGAGAGGAGCTCCTGTTGGTGTGGACTTAATGTTACACACTAAAGGAAAAGAACAACACAAAAAGCATAATAAGTCTCTGTAAAAAGAATCGTCTTACTGCTGGAGAGACAGCTCTTACAAAAACACTGTTTATGCTGCAGGAAGACGCAAATATTTGAAACGTTTTGGCGAGTAACACTGTATGGACACAAAAACTCCACACGGCATCCTCACGTTTAAATTCAAGGGAGCAGCACATGTGAATCAACAAGGCTCGAGAATGTTACACACCAGTGTTATCAATACCGTAATGATGGGAATAATTCCAGCTGGTTAACTGTGTTGCGCACATAGAACATAAAACTGTTGCCGCCGTGGTTGTGCAATCCGTCTGATAAATCTTTAAACACATTAAGCTGTTATACTCAAACTTCCTGGATCATATTTCTCGTCTCAGCGGTCCCTTAAACAAACATGCCCCCATCAACACGGCCCCGTACGGTGTGTTAATGAATGACTGACTCCAGACAGATATCCTCGTAAGGATGCCTACAGTATCAAGATATAATAATAATAATAATGTTGGCATGTACGTTCAAACTCCTGCTAAAACAATCTCGAGCAGCTGCTCAGGAGTGACTGCAGGAGAACAGTAAAACTAGCTAGCTTTTAGATGAACTTGCTCTCACACATCTAATTGGCAAAAAACAGAAAAGGGTGTCAAGTTGAAGTCAGTAATACAGGAAGATGCACACAGAGACCATCTGGAGACCGTGGGCCCACTGAGCCAGGATATCACACCACCTAAACCCGTATTTGCAGTTTGACAAAAACACTTTGACAACCTTTAGGGCAAGGTTAAACAAAGAACAAAAGTTTGGCACCAGAGCGAGCGTGAAGCTGCGGGGGGAAACATATGGTGTCTGCACGGCTTGTGCAAAAAAAAACTGGTTTGGCTGTGAGGCGATCTCAGGTTTTAATCCACAGCAATGTTGTTTTTTTTTGCACAGTGATGACTGAAGAAATTAGTCCGCTAATGAAGCTCATGCAGTTCGTGTGTTGGCTGTCGGGAACAGACAGGATTTCTTGGCAGTGTGTTGATTCTTTGCGGCCGAGTTTCCAAGATTTTTATGTTAGCAGGTAACTTTTCGTCAAAGCACAGATTCGTCCAAGACACAAACTTATTTTACGTAGTGATGCTCTCAGCTCAGAAACTCAAACACAAGTGTCGTGTCTAATCTTTGAACAGCCTCACCTTTATCAGTGATCACATGTATTTGCATGATATCCTCCTCTGTCGTGCACAGAAGTCCACCTGCAGCTGCACTAAATCAGTTGAAAAGTCATAAATCTTAGTCACAATATCTTTTCCGGTTCAGCTGCTATACAGCACATGAAGCTTTTTAGGGGAGGAGCAGGTTGATACAGCTGCCATCTCTGATGTTACAGACTTCTCTATTTAAAATGCCTTCAGTGGTCTGACTGTCTCCTGTGCTGTCCCTGGTATCACCCCCCAGTCAGGGACTTTTTTTGGGCTGTAAAATAATAAAATGTTGCCTCCTTCTTCGTCCAAAGGTCCCTGAGCAAAGATCCTTTTGTAAAAATGTGGCTAATGATCATTCAGCTCGGTTTACTTCTAGTTCTTGTATTTTATCATGAGAGAGATTTGTTAACCATATCCGGATGTTACCTCCTTTCAGATGGCTCCCTTTTCACACATTTACTTGTAAATCGTTTATTTTTTTACCTGCTGTTAATAGCTTTTTAATTAACAGCCTCCCCGCACCTTCCACACTGCCTCTGTAAACACAGTTAAACTCCTCCTGGGGAAACACTCACACACCTTTTCCCGAAGACACACTTAGTTTTTTGCATGCCCCGAAAAATATGTGTGTTTACATTTTGTTGATTTTAACAGCACGTGTTGATTTAATTGTGTGTATTTGTGTGTTGGGAGGTGATGTCGTGGACACAGATTGATGCATGTCGCATCTCTGCGTCCACGCATGCAAAGTCACTGTTTGCACACAAACATGAAGGTGTGTGTCGGACAGAGGTCTGTGGTGTCACATGAATAATTCAGCGGAGCGCCGGTTGAAGACGGGCCCCGGGGGCTATCGGGTTACAGGAAGTAGGGTGGGTACATCCACAACAGCCGAGGCGCAGCCAGAAAGCATTTACTACTGTACTTCGCCCATGCAGTCATTTAACATCGATGCATTACCGCTATTGATTGACATAAAAGCCGGACAAATTCAGCTAAACCGTAATTAGCAGAGACCGTGACCCGACATGAGATTGGAGGCGAGGCGTTACAAAGGAGCTGAACGACAGATTAGAGTCTGTCTGGAGGGATCAAATCCAAAGAGTCGGAGAGGAAATAACTGTCCCTTGCTGCAGCCGTCCGCTGGTAATCTGTCCCTGCAGGAGAAAAAAAGTTAGCTTCCCAGCGGTCTGCAGAGTGCTTACACTTTTGCCAATTGATTTCATTAAATTCAATAACGCCATTCATACTTTGTTACTCTCCTAATCCTCGATGGAAGACACTCCTCTTGGAATGTGTAGCCAGACGACCGCGGCCACTTTGACACGCCAGAGATTGTCATTTTTCAGCGGCCAGTCCGTGAAATTCCCTCCTCGGGCGCTCACTTGCTTGTCAGGATGAAGTGTAGGATATAAGCCCCTGTTGGCCCTCTTTTTTACCCATACATATATATACACTTAATCAAGGCCTGCTTGTGCACACACACACACACACACGCGCGCACACACACACACACATCTGCACATATGGATGCAGAATGCAAGAGAAGACTTTGAAAATGGAATGTAGAGCTCCAGATTTAGTTTCTGCCAAATCTCTTCTCCAAATCTCCCGTGAAAACCCTGCTGAGATTAGGCAGAGAGCAGCACTTTAAGCAGCCCTGACAGATGGACTGCCTAATTTACTTTGCCA
>CAEMYA010000731.1:1158297-1172830 GCA_903131615.1 Diplodus sargus | reverse complement strand
TATGTATATATATATATGTATATATATATATATATGTATATATATATATATATATATATGCACTTAATCAAGGCCTGCTTGTGCACACACACACACATCTGCACATATGGATGCAGAATGCAAAAGAAGAAAATGGGATGCAGAGCTCCAGATTTAGTTTCTGCCAAATCTCTTCTCCAAATCTCCCGTGAAAACCCTGCTGAGATTAGGCAGAGAGCAGCACTTTAAGCAGCCCTGACAGATGGACTGCCTAATTTACTTTGCCATTAGCTGGGAGCAAGGGACAGCCCTCGCTAGGCTCACCCTGTCCTCACCCCATCCTTATAAATCCCAATCCGCTGCATGGGTCTCCCCCCGCCTCCACCGCCAGATCTTCCCCTCTTCTCTCCTCTCCACCGGTTTTATGCCACTTGGCGAGCTCACAGTAAATCCTATTCCTCGCTTACAGCTGCCGCGAGGAACCCGGGACCTCCTCAGCCCGTGTCCAACTGCGCCTCACATCCAGTTATTCTCCTAATTCCCGCTGGGCCTGCTAATAGAGGTTGGCAAAACGAAATGCTCACTTCTTTCCCTGCCCGTCTACTTCCCACTGCCATCCTCCCTATCCTCCAAATTAGTCACAGAATTAGAGGGGAAAATTAGGTCTCACCTCCATGGGAACGTTTTGGGAGGCGTAAAATAAAAGACGGCACCAATTACAACTGTTACCTCTAAATCGACGTGTTAAACTAATCATGTACATGCCTGGAAAACATCTCTTGCACAAACTCACAAAAAAACTCCTCACAGCTTCCAGTAATGTTCTGAAAATATTGAATGTGTTACATGTGCTGAGATTTAACCTGCATGAAAATCTTTCAGTGATATCACAGACAGCTGTGAGCCTGAGGTTTGGGTTTAGCGCTTTAGTTCCTCAGTTGTCTCAGGCAAGAAAGAAATCCAAATTTGTGCTTTGAGGTGAATGTGTTTGAAAGCAGTTTATTATCGTTTTATTTGACAGGAATTAAAGCTTCACTCCTCAGGCTGTGAGACTCGTTAGCTCTTCCTCAACAATCCTCCATTAAAACAAAAAGTGTTTCTTGCGCAGCATAAAGGGACTATAAATTGCATTTCATTGTACAACCCTGTGCTGGAGAATGACAAATAAAAACCTTTTTCAATTTTCACTTCATGTTTTGGCGTCAGACTTTTTTGTCATATCAAAAGTAACAACATGCTTCAAATGGAATGAACAGATGGGATGCAGTCGATGGTATGAGGAAAGAAAAGAAACCTCCAACATGTTTTCTTTTCAACTGTCAAACTGTGCTTCTGAATTGATGGAACGCACTTAAAACATTTTGTTATTTCAGGAATTGACTGTAGACTCTCGGTTTACAGTTTAGTTATTTAAATCTCGAAAAACCATCGATGGCAAGCCTTCAATTTCAATGATGTCGACAACAAAAGCAGAATAGGTGCAAAAATGTGATTACAAACAGAAAAGATGAACGTTATCAAAGAGGAAATAAACAGAATGGGTACATAATCAAATTAAAAAAATAACAAGAAGCAGCACTTCTGCAAAACTTGGTCATCACACATCACCGACCTGGTTAAAAAAACTTAGAAATTAGAGCTAAATTCTGATCGACTTTTTACAGTCGACAGGAGGGCTCGACAGCGGGTAATTAAAACTGCCCAGAACCTCACTGGTACCATCTACAGAGACAACCCAAAAGATACTGAAAGACGAGACCCGACCCGGCCACAGTCTGTTCCCCCACCTGACAACAGGTACAGAAGTACCCGCTGCTGTACCACCAGAATACAGACTCCTCTGTTAATCCCCTCACAGTCCATTGTATAATATAGATCGATACATTTATGCTGCACCTCGTCCCTTCTTTATAAGAAATAATTTCACCAATAATAGAACTATATCTGAGTGTTACAACAACATTGATTGCTTCTGTTCTGGTCGTAAAAGAGGTCTCGAAGAAAATGCAATACACTTATTTGTCGGATTGTATCAAATATCCTTGAGGAGACAAACATGGTCTGAAGAAAAGGAGATATCATCTATAATACAATATAATATAATATAACCTCCATTCAGCTTTTGTTACTTCATAACTACGTACTGTTGTCATGGAGGTTTCATTTTGCTGCCTTCAGCACATTCATGTGAGTCGCGAGTTTCGTTTTTGTTCATGAGGGAAAAATAGAAGGAAAATGTATTGTTACTAATAACATGACAAGTCTGGACCTCCAGAACCTCCAAAGGTTCTGTGGTTGGACTCTGACACAAGTTTGGCAGTAACAACATTTTTGGGATCTGATGACAAACTGCGTGACATCACCTGCTGTGGATGCTGCTTTTTCATCTATCCAGACCTTTTTTTTAAATAAACTGAACCTAATCTCTCAAAAGCACTAAACTCAGGTGTGTGTGTGTGTGTGTGTGTGTGTGTGTGTGTGTGTGTGTGTGTGCTGCAGGTCTGCGTCATGGCCTGGGCCAGCTGACCTTCAGTGATGGGACCTGCTACACCGGACAGTTCGAGAACGGCCTCTTCAACGGCTGTGGGATGCTGGTCTTCCCCGATGGCTCCAGGTATGTGTGTGCTTCACTTCCTGTTTGCCTAAGCTTTGATCTTTCAAAATAAATTTTCTAATGAATCAAAACGGCAAAGAGCAAAACAAATCCTCACAATTTAGAAGCTGGAAAAAGAATGTTAGTGTTTCTTTTCCCTGATTTATTACGATAAATCGATTGTTTTTCAGCTTAACTTTCATCACAAACAATCAGTATATTGTGAAATGTAGTCATGATGATTAATGACAGCAGGCAGTGTTGTATAAGATATCGTGCTAAAATGATACTTAATACCGGTACAACTGAAAGTCAGCCAACCCCAATGAATAGTAGTTGCGTAAAAGTCTGATGTTAAATGTACTTTTAGTATCAAGTAAAGTACTAAAAATTTCAGATTTGCCACCAAAATGTTGTGGAGTGGAAGTAAAAAGTAGCAGGAAATGAAAATACTCCAAGCACAGTAACTCCATCACTAGCCCTTTTTACACAGCCTCTCCGCATTATCTCCGGAGCGGTGGTTCGGCAATTCTCCGCCGATGTTGATTCACACAGAGCGAAGCCTCTCCGCCTTCACGTGTTTGATTCACACAGAAAGCCGGCGCTGCGGCTCCTAAAGAGGCGTGACGGTACTCGTCATGTTGATGACGTGGTGGTCTCCCCAGGTGTTCCCCCTGTTAATCCAAACCCGCGGACAGTATATAATCATATGGATGCTGTTATAATGTGTTGTGAATGAGATCCTGACCCACCAAACATCCTGGAAAGTGACAAAGTTACGTTTTTCGCGCTAAATTATATAATTATACATAAACACCATCAGTAAACTGGTCGCTGTCTGACTCTGTCACTCGCGCGGTGATGGAGGCTGTTTTCTGGGGGAAAGTTCCCTGAAGTCTCGGTCGGGAGGGCTGACGGTCGCGGTGATTTATTTTTTCATCACAAACACTCGGTGAGTTAAAGTTGTTTGCCGGTGACAGATGCTGTTTTTCGGACAGAAATGTGACGAAGAGTCGGCAGGACAGACGCTTCTCCGCGTTCAGCTGCGGTATTTTTTTCCCTCATATAAGTTGCCAGAGACAGTTACAGTTACTACGTTGCGTGTTCAGTCCTGTAACGTTGCTTTGTGGGACATTTCTCTGTATTTAGTTGAGCGAAGGACCTGTGCAGTTATCAGACTGTCAGACCGACACGCCCTCGCTCCGCGCCTCCGGATTATCTGTTCACACTGGGACGGCTCACCAATAATGCGGCCCTGATACCTCCAGAGGCGGATCAGAGCCGCAGCGAAATTTCCCCCCTCTCCGCATCTGAAACTTTCACACAGAGGAGGGTGCGGAGAATTGGCGCAGGATCCCCGCATGCAAACGGCTGTGTGAAAGGGGCTACTGACAGCAGGATGGTAAAAAGTGAGTTCAGGTGTGTGATCAGGTGTGCAGCTAGTGATTACTTTCATTACTATCAATTAATCTGCCGATTATTTCAAAGGCTTATCGATTGTTTGTTCTATAAAATGTTTAGAAAATGTTTTTTCCTCTGGGCCAAAATTACTTTTCTGCAATTAATCAATAGTATGGCAATTAATTTGATCTGGATTCATTAATCAGTTATTTGTTGCAGCTCTAAATGAGAATCTGTAAAACAAAACAAGATCCGTACAGTTCGGTTGAGATGATCTCGTTTAGATCTGCGGATGTTTTCTCCTTCTAAAAATGTTTGAATAAGATGATTTCACATCTGCTGCTTCTTTTTATTTATCAATTAGAAAAGAATTTAATTAAAGGACGTGGCTCTGTGACCCTAACAGATACAGAGAATAGTTCCTCTGAGTTCAGATTCAGCTCCTCCAAATGTTTTCATCCGCTCTTTTTTTCCGTTTAGCGGGAGGTGAAATGTTCAAGTACGAGCTGAAGGAGGCTGAAGACGCAAACAGTATTTCCTGTTCAAGGCCAGCTGTTGAGAAAGAACAGTTGATTAATTCTTCAACGAGCTTTTGAAACATGCTTTTTTGTAGTTTTTTTTAGTTTTTTTTTTATGAATATAAAGCAGAAAATCTGTCCTTTTGAGAATTAAAGAGCTGAAAGGAGGCTCTGAAAACTGTGTGTTGCTCCTTCACAGAGGAGAAGCCGCTCCGATCCACAGCAGCTACAATTCACTCCAGCTGAAGTGTCACTGGAGAAAAGTAAAGAATAAAGAATCTGCTGTTGAACTGTTGACTTTTGAGCATCAATCAAACTTCATTTAACTCCAGGACTAAAAGTCAAATGAAGGTGAATGTCACCGGCTGCCAGGTCGATTTTGTCTTTCAGTGAATAATTATTTGATAAATTAAACTCTCGTCACAGGAGAGTGTTTTCTTTATCTTCCTGTCGATGTCCTCCTACGATGTATTCCTGATATGAGGTCCTGCCCCTTTGAATTAAACTATTTCAGCTGCAAAACTCTAAAAACTGAACACTCTGAATAACGGCCTTAATAAATAAAATACAAACTTAGTTCCTGCTTGTAAAAAAAAAAAAAAGCAGCTTTATTAGTGGTATACTGTCCGATACGTTATAAAGATTCATGATGTTTGTTGCGCTGCATCATATTTTGTATCGCCTGTGTGAGGCACCTGTAGCACTCCTCATTTTCAGTGGGAGTGCTACGGGCACTTTTATGATAGCATCAAAATCTCTGTTTTTTAAACACTAAGAAGACTCGACACAACATGAAACTTTGCTCGTAGTATCACCAGGGTCTCTACACATGAACACCAGCACTGAGATCATTGTTTGTGTACACAGAGTTACTAAAAAGAAGGTTTCTGAACAACTCACGTTAGCAGTAGCTTGTTCCGCTCGCCGCCGTCCTGCCAGCCGAGAAGTGTTGATCTCAGAATGTGACGTAACCTGGAGGACAGTTAAGGTGGAACTACAGTAAATCTTAAAAGTGCCTCTTTCATCTTAATTATGCTTTTACATGAAGGTTTAACTCGGGTACATTCACAAAAAAAAAGCCTAGTACCAATGTTCTTATGTTTTTATGTTTTTAACTATAAATTTGCACTAATAAACGGGTTTGCCTTGCAATTTTGCAATAAAAATCTATTCTATTCTACTCTAGGTTGCATTTTGGCGAGAGTTTAACTTTAAGGCTCACCTGATTCCATCACTAGATTCTGAGCTCTCTGCCGTGTTTTCTGGTGCCTTTTGGAGAATTTAATCAGATATTGGACAAATAATATGGCATCCTGTGAGACAGGCAGAACAAGGAAAAAATTCCAGGGGCCAAATGTATAAAACTCTACGTATATTAAGATGTAGACAACTGTGTACGCACAAAGAATAAAGCATGCATACGCAGTCTTTTCTTACCGCCCACTTAGATCTTCATTCTGTCTCTGGGTGACGTCACAGTGGCTCTGTTCACCACCACGCACAGTAACAGTAATGAAAACGTGACGGTCGCAGTTTGGTTAGGTTTAGGTAACTTACAGACGAACTGGACGTTTGTTCAACCTGTCCACCGACCCCAGTGTCCACCCTGTCGCACTCTTTACACCTCATCAGCTGACATTTTTAATGCAGCGTTTTAAAGGAGTTCGTCACATCTCCTGCACGGAAAATTGGACATTCCTGCACGTCACCGCACAACTTCAAGCTGTAAAGGTTGTGTTACGTGTGCGCAGGTTGAAGTGACTGGGCCGCTCCTGTTCTGCATTGTTTCTGTCGACTGTTAATTTACCGTTTCTTAACCAGCAGGTTGTGTGAGAAGTGTTAAAAAATGCAGCGTTAATCACCTTCTGCTTGTGATTCTAATGATTAGGGTTTAAGAACCTGAAAGAGAGCAACAAGAAATGCTTTTTTAGATTCCCCCATAAACAGACGGCTGTGTCTGCTGGGTTAGGCGTTGCATATTCATGATGTCTGTCTGCGTGTTGGAGGTTTCAGGAAAAGTTTTGTTTGTGCAGTACATATTTAACGCCAAGCACAAATTGTTTTTTATACTGAAATGTCCAAACATTCAAGGCCAATGTTTCTACAAAGCAGCAGCCGAGCCTCAGTTTGTACTCACAGCATTAAAAGCATTCCTCGTGCTTTTGAAAACTTTTAGCAATGTGTTCTCGTTGTGGATGCCTTTTGTCTTTTTCAGGTACGAAGGTGAATTTGTTCAGGGCAAATTTCAAGGCGTCGGCGTCTTCACTCGCTTCGACGCGATGAGGTTCGAGGGCGAGTTTAAAGGCGGCTGTGTGGACGGCTACGGTGAGACTACTCGGCTCATTGTCCTCAAGAAAACAAAAGCAAATGAACCAGAATGTTCTCATTTTTAAACACCACGGCGCTGCTGTCATAGTAACCTTTGAATGTTAAGGTCTGAAGATCATGGAACTCAAAAATAAAAAAAGGCAGTCAGTCAGTCAGTCCGTCTCCAGGTACTTCAGCTTGAACGCTGTTTTGCTGAGGAGCTCCAGAAATGTTTTGTGGGCTTTTAAACCTTACCTGATTTTCCATCAGAGTGAAGAGCAGAGATCATGTCTGAAAGGTGAACTTTTACTTTCATTTTCATCCTATTAATGAAGCTAAAACGACTCTAGCCTTTCAGAGTCTTGTTACACACAAAAGATAATTTCCTGAGGTTTGTGTTTTTTACATCTCGATTTGACGACCTTTGAGTTCCTCGCTGCACTTGGCGCCTCGATCTCTCCCCGTTCTTTGTTCTGCTACCAAACATTTTAAATACTTTTTTTAATTATATTCAACTGTGAAACATGTTAATTGTCTGATCTGAAGCCCGCTGTGCGTCTGCAGCTCAGCGTCTCTGGAGGCAATCAACACGTTTTTATTTGAAGGCAGCCGGGCGGCCGGGGTGGAACAATGTGTCACAGCGACAACAGGCTCATTTTTTTGTGCTTGTAAAAATAAAAGGTGCAACATAAAGATTCCTTCTGTTTCCTGAGATCTAACAGCAGGGTGGTATTTTTAAAGGGAAGGGCTTCACTCCCTCTGCACCTTTCGGTTAAAAATTAACCCCAAGTTCAGGTAACAGTTAACCATAACCCATTGTGTGAAGGGAACACTACGACAGAAGATTAATGCGAAGCACATGAGTCTCAGTTCAGCTAATATTACACCAGATATCCTCAAATAAAGGGACTTAACAAAGGATGGAGAGAGAGTTCAAAGAGCAGTCGGGAAAAGTTCAGTTTCCTTTTTAGTAAAAGATTTCTGAGAAATTCAACCACAACAGACGAAACAAGGACTTATCCTTCTGAGACACTTTTCTAAACCCTCGATTGTTGATGGAGTGCAATGCCAACTGACATCTTAACGCGCGCTTCAAAGCTAAATTATTCGGCTGTGAGCGGCCATGTTTTGCCTGAATGCTGATTACACAGCAGGCACTTGGTTTGTTTGGTACGTAGCTTCAGTAGCTGTAACTTTGTGTTGAGTTTATATATTTTTTTTTGCACTTCGCTCCTGTTTGCTTCAATGAAATATGTCACATCTGATCCAGGAGTGCTGACGTTCTCGGACTGCGGCCCCGGCGGCGGGGGGAGCAGCCACGAGGGCCTGTTCGAGACCAACCAGCTGATGAGGAGGGAGAACAGCCAGGGAGCCGTGCAGAGAGCGCAGGCGGCCGCCGCCAAGGCCCAAGCTCTGGCCATGTGACACCCGGACTCCATCACCCACAGTGCCCCAGTACCAGGATCGTCCTCCTCCCACCGTCATCCCCTTGGTTTGAACAGCTGATTATGTTTATCACAACCACGTTCATCTCCAAACATTTGTTGTTTTTGTTTCTTGTAATATGTCTCATACGTTCAGTATTCTCTGGAGTCGAAATCAGCTGATGTGTGTTTATTGTGTGTGTATATAATTCTCTTTCTCCACATTTGATCAGAAGCCACTGATTCAGGATCAGCCTAGCCAAACAAAAGATTCTCTGTTCAGTCGACACACTGGTGCTAAATCTGCTTCAGGCTCAGAGAACCTGACAAAATACAACTCTGAATTCAAAAGTGCGTATTTGTTGTTCTCCAGTAAACTTTGATTCAGAGACCAGAACTGGGCTGAATGTGGTTAAAACCTTTGGACGGAATCTAAGTCTTTGTTTTTAACTTTTACATTTTTTTTTTCTTTTCCCTGATTGAATCACTTATTGACACTAATCAGGTTCAGTGTTTCCAACTTTTGAAAGCAATCAATCAAGTTATAAACTACTAAAACTCCAGAAACCAATTTAGATCTGTAATTATCTTTCATTGCCAGAGAAGGAAGAACTTTTTTTTTTTTAGTGGCTGTCTAATTAATCTTAACAAACAACCTGAGAATGAGATGAGCTGCAGACGAAGAGAAACATGTCTGACACGTAGAAATAACAGCTCAGCCTGACTTCATTTCCACACTTTGTCATAAGCAAGTTACTTCCTGAAAAACTTGACACACATATTATGAAGCTAATCAGCTTAAACTGTTGATATAACGTGGTTAAAAACATTCAGACTGCTGAAACTGAAGTGAGGAAATCTTCTGAAGTCGTCAACTTGACTTCCCAATAATCTCTGAGGCAGTTTCGCAGGAGGAACTATGTCATGTGGCACTAATTATAATGAACGCAGACAAAGTGTGGAATTGGTACACCTTCAGTTAATTAATTCCAATTAACTCTTAATTTTCCTGATCTGATTCAGGGTCTAAGGTCAGAGGGCGTGTCTTAAGGCTGTACAGACTCTAAAACGCTGTGAGGGGAAATGAATGATTTGAGATTTTGAGCCACTCAATTACTTTTTTTGTCAGCTGAGCACCAGAAACTAAAAATGTGTCCACTAGAAAGCGTCAAATGGAATTAAAAATATTCATTGATTGATGAAAAATATAACTGAGCAATCACCAGCAGCTTACTAAATAAACTGATTGAACTCTAAATTACAGAAATAAAGGATTTTTGCATTATAAAGCAGCTCCAGGTGCTTTATATAAATACTGTGAAGTATCGTAATGTACACAGCCCACACTGACAATCTGTGCCTTTTAAATGAGCCATCCAGACGCCTGTAAGTGGGCGGTGCCTTCTCGAGCCTGTGAGAGCTGACCAATCAGGGTGGACTGCGCCCTTAAAGAGACAGGCACCAAAACAAATAGGTTCTGCAGCAAGATAAAGGTTTTTTTGTTTTTTTTTAAACGTCAACACATTTTCTGGTACACGAAATAAAAGTATGAACCTGAAAATGACCACATTTCACCCAGTTTCAACTTCAAAATATATTTTAACTTACAAACATCCAGATCAATGCTTTACTGGGTTTCCTGCTTTTCCTGTTGCTCTGACATCTGACCTTTTATTGGTGCTCTCGTATTTAAATACACATTGTTTACTATAAGTTCTCTTCAGGAAGTCGGTCTCGGCTGAAGTCAGTGTGAACAGTATCTTTGTGTTGTTATTCTTTCACTCAGTGCCGTTAGTCTGATCACAGATCAGCGGGAACATCTCCCCCTCAGTGCCAACCACACAGTGCCAACAGGCTGCGGCTGATCCAGAATCAGTGGCTCGTCATGACAGAGGAAGTTGAAGGGGTTGTAGAGGAAATGCCTGCAGTGTCCAGGGGACAGTAATGAGTGCAATTTCTGCTTTGGAGGTGCAATTTGATGATAACGTGCAATTTCTGCCTGAAAGCAAGATTCCCCCTCCAGCTGGGTTTTTTTTGTACATTTTGAGATGAGGAGCTTTTGTCTGTGAAAGAGGCTTTGTGGGTCAAAGGGAGGCTCGTCTGATAAAACAGAGGCTGGGTGGCGAATGACTCTGAGAACCGGAAGGCTTTCATTCCACAAAAACATGAAAAGGACCTTTTTTTTTCACGTGAAATACGATATTTTACCATCATTTCAGGATTCCATAATGTGCTTTACCTTTTAAATACCAAAACAAAACTCAGTGATTATTTCAAATGTTTCTTTTTTTGTGTTTTTGAAATGAAGCTCCTTCCTTCAGCCGGGAGGCAAGAAAAAACAAACACTCTCCTCTGTTTAATGCAGCTTGTTGGGGTTTTTTTTTTGTTTTCTTTTCTACTTTTCACATTAATGATGTCACTTTCAGTGTTTAGTGTTTGTGTGCAAATCACCAAAAATCCTGTCAAGGAAAAAAAAAAAAGGTGTCAGCGCCACTGTTGTGAACTTAAAGCTCGTGACTTAGCTCTAACTAACACATATTTCATACGTGCGTCGTGCCTGCTGGGAATCAGCGTCCGTCTGTGTAATGAGACTGGTGTGTAGATGTGCCGTGTGTGTGTGCATGCGTGTGTGTGTGTAGTCATACTGTGGGGTTGATGGGTGGGTGGGTGAGATATTAAATGGGAAATGGAGTTAATTGTCGGTTATGTGATTATCTCGGAGTGCGATTAATTTAGGATGTGGTTTGAGGGGCTGATGTCTTCCCCACTGACCAATTTGACAGCGACATTGGAAAACAGCCGGACTGATGGAGGCATCTCACACCTTTTAATTGGCTCTGGGTATTCGAGCAGCGGCGCCGTTAAATGGAGCTGACTGTTGCCTTTAGCGGAGGTGGTTTTCAGTCTTAAATGATCTGTCAGTCTTCGACACTGTGTGTTATTAGCAGGCAAAAACCTTTTGACTTTGTTTTGTTTTTACACGGTTGTGTTTTTTTAGCACATTGTTTTCCGTATTGATCCCACGTTCGTTCAGTTTTGAGAAAAAAAACCTTTAGGGATCACCGAACCCTTTAAATCGCACCTTAAAAATCTCAACTTGAAAAGTTGCCGTTTGATATTATCACAGAAATGTTTTCACTCAACAGCGAGCAACACTGTCGATGTTTTTGAGTTCATGTTTCACTGTGATGAGTCTCCAGAATGAAGGAGGTCGCAGCAGAAATCCACCTTAGAACAGAATTCACTCATTTCTTTCCACCTCAGACCAAAACTCAGAGAGAAAGCTGAGAGTTTCTGCGGAAGCTAAATATTGAGACACTTTATCAATCAGCTCTGTGGACTAAAATAAGAGAACGCTTGAATGCCAGTGGGGTTTATTTTGTTTTCTGCAAAACATTTATCTTAAAACATGTTTTTAAGGAACAGTTTGTTGCCAAATTAAGATGTCCTCAACTCGTCTAAGATGTTAGCTTAAAGGAACAGTTCCAGATTTTTGGAAATACACTTATTTTCTGAGATTAGACTAGATTAGATGTTTTCACAGAATACATGAAGCTGTAGCCAGCAGAGCATCAGTTTAACTTAATTAGCATAAAAAATGTAAACAGTATCGTAGGATCGCTGTCATTAGTGCCTGCTGTGATAATAATCTTCTCATTTAACTCTGTAAGAATGCAAAAAAGTGTATTTTATAAAAATAGCCAGTTAAATCTGTTGAATTGTTTCCGCCTCATTTATGTTTCGGAGCATTGTTAAGACAAACACAGGACAAATAATGCAGGTGGCACATAAATATTTTTATTTAAAGATTAACCACTAACGTAATGCATGCACTAGTTATGACTCAGCTCGCATGCTACTAAAGTTCGCTATCTAAAATACGCTGTAAAACTTTTCACTGTGAAAAAATGCATAAATACAGCTGCATTATAATCTTCAATCCATTAACTAATTCATTTATGCTAACTTCCTGTGGCACAGAGTGCACTGGAGTTCAGTTTTTGGTCGTAGAATCCTCGAAGCATATCCTGCACCAAAAAACAAACTTGAGCAGGAATTTTCAAAAATAAATCGGAGATCAGACTGAAAGAGCTTTGTGGAAACGAGGCGTGAAACTTGTTCATTGACGTTGTCCGCGTCATGATGAAATAAAAAAAACGATATCCAGAACTATGCCTAAACCTAAGCCTAAACTAAACACCCCTTGGGCCTGTGACATTTGTATTGATCATTTGATTCTGGGTAAGACATCATCCAAAAGTGTCTTTCTAAAATGTCAGACTGTTCCTTTAACTTTAAACGCAGGTATAGCAGATATTTTTTTACACATGGTAACACACTCCCAACGCGTCCGGCTCATATTTGGATCATCTGACATAATAATCTAAAGATCAGGAAGTGAACTTCTTTGCAAAAAAACTCGTCATAGATTTAAAAATGAAACTCTTTATGTGAATATTCTGTTCAAGAATGGATTTCAGTCCACGTGAGGAGACCTGATGCCTTTTAAACTGGCTTATTGTAAAAAAAAAAACAACATTTTTTTGAGATTGTCTTTTCTTTTTTTTCATTGAGGCTATACGACTGTTTATTTTGTACCAGGACTGTGTTGTTGTGGTTTTCTGTCAAAATCTTCAGTTAATGTAATTTTTTTTTCTCTGTGTATTTTAAGAGGCAAAAAAGAGTCCGTTTTGAGGAAATATGTTTACTTGTGTCATCTTTCCCACACACACGAGGTCTGGAAATGTAATCTGTGACATTATTTCCGATGGCTCCACAGTGTTCACCTCTCACATTCTCTTTCACACACACACTAAATCTGTGCCGGCCTGATGTATGGCACAAACCAGAAGCAAAACACATTACTGTAATCAACACTATAATGAGAAAACAAGGAAAGAGCATTCCACAGCTCTGGTAATTGTTGTTCTACAAGGGGAAAAAAGAAAAGAAAAGAAAAATTACATCAATGACACAGAGGGAGTTTAACAAGTGCCTGGAAAAAGAAAAAAAAAACCTTCTTCTACTGTGCTTTGAATACTTTGAATACTGCCTGACTGTTTTACTAACTTTTTTCTTAAGTGTATCTCTTTTTTTAAAAAGCTATTTGTCTTTTCTCTGCTTGATGAGGAAAAGTCAGAAAAAGAGAAGGCAGTGCGGGGGCGGAGGGGCAGCGGTCGACCATGTATGTATCATATAGACTCCGGTGAGATCGTAGCGTGGTGACCGATGACACGACTGACTCGCTGCCTTCACATCAGCTCTGGGCGCAGTTTCAGGCAGAACAGCTGGAAGACGGAGAGTAAAACAGTAGATGTCACAGCATTTACGTTAAAGCTTTGAGATTATACAACTATTCAGGAAATATCTTGATTTCTCAACAACAAGAAGGACGAGAAATTAAACTGTTCAGGTCCCACGTTATCTAGCAGAGATATACGTTTACTTTGAAATCTTTTTGATTTAGTTTAACTTTACGGATTTATACATTAAAACTAGAGTGGTACTCACTCAGACACAAGCTACCTGAATATGCCAGATTGTTTTTTTTTTTATCAAGATACATGAATTATTCCCAAAAAATGTCAAAAAAAATCCTCGATCTGTCTCTTAGGCAGGAGTAAAAAAAAAACAAAAAACTTGCTAAAACAAGCAAAACAAAGTTGAGTGTTAAAGGTTATTTCCAGATAGATTGCTCAGTTATGAATGTGTTTTTGTCCACACACACTCGGAAATCTTTTCTTGAAACCGTACCTTCAATTGTGAAAGTACGGAAAAGACAATCAAAGATCAAAGGTCCACTGATCAGAGTTGTGAAGCTTGTCTTTCGGTTTTCATACAGCAGACAGAGCGGACTCTGGTGTCATAAAGACAGACACTGGAGAGAGATCTTACTAAAGTTAAAGCTGCTTCAAGGAACTTTAATCTTCGTTGATTCTGGCGGCCCCTGTGGACAAAAGCTGTATGAGCACCACTTCCAAACTTACAGTGCCGTACAATCAGACTATAGAGCAGCTTCACTACTCAGGCTGTGAGATCATTTTCTGAATCCAATCTGATGACAGGCATTAAGAAATAAAATGTTACGTTTTAAGGCAGTTGTTCTGCTGATGTCTAGTTATTCAGAAGTATCTGCTGCCATACCACCAGACCATAGAGCATCTTTACACCTCAGACTGTGAGACTCCTCAATTCATCCTCAGCACTTTGCCATTGAAACAAATATAATCTTTGAAATCTTATCCACTGACAGGCATTAAGGACTAAAATGTTAACATTTAAGGGCAGTTGTTTTGCTGCTGCTGCCTGGC
>CAEMYA010000731.1:1137906-1157532 GCA_903131615.1 Diplodus sargus | reverse complement strand
GCGTGGTGACCGATGACACGACTGACTCGCTGCCTTCACATCAGCTCTGGGCGCAGTTTCAGGCAGAACAGCTGGAAGACGGAGAGTAAAACAGTAGATGTCACAGCATTTACGTTAAAGCTTTGAAATAATACAACTATTCAGGAAATATCTTGATTTCTCAACAACAAGAAGGACGAGAAATTAAACTGTTCAGGTCCCACGTTATCTAGCAGAGATATACGTTTACTTTGAAATCTATTTTGATTTAGTTTAACTTTACGGATTTATACATTAAAACTAGAATGGTACTCACCTATAGACACGAGCCACCTAAATATGCCAGATTGTTTTTTTTTCATCAAGATCCATGAATTATTCCAAAAATGTCCGAAAATTCCTCGATCTGTCTCTTGTAACACAAGTTAATGGGGTCTATTCTGGGCTGAGATATGTCCTCCATCGAAGTTTGGTGGGAATCTGCTCAGTAATTTTTATGTAATACTAGTCACAAACCAACCAACCAACAAATGGAGGAAGTTAAAAACATTCACACCTCCTAGGCAGAAGTAAAAACAAAATAATAATAATAAAAAAAAAAACTGATGCTAAAACAAGCAAAACAAAGTTGAGTGTTAAAGGTTATTTCCAGATAGTTTGCTCAGTTATGAATGTGTTTTTGTCCACACACACTCAGATATCTTTTCTTGAAACCGTACCTTCAATTGTGAAAGTACGGAAAAGACAATCAAAGATCAAAGGTCCACTGATCAGAGTTGTGAAGCGTGTCTTACAGTTTTCATACAGCAAACAGAGCGGACTCTGGTGTCATAAAGACCGACACTGGAGAGAGATCTTACTAAAGTTAAAGCTGCTTCACGAAACTTTAATCTTCGTGCTGTATATAGTGCTGTTCAATCAGACTATAGAGCAGCTTCACTCCTCAGGCTGTGAGATCATTTTCTGAATCCAATCGGATGACAGGCATTAAGAAATAAAATGTTACGTTTTAAGCCAGTTGTTCTGCTGATGTCTAGTTATACAGAAGTATCTGCTGCCACACCACCAGACTACACAGCAGCTTCACTCCCCAGGCTGTAAGATAATTTTTAGAATCTGATCTGATGTTTGTCATTAAGAGATAAAAGGTTACGTTTTAAGCCAGTTGTTCTGCTGCCGTACCACCAGACTACACAGCAGCTTCACTCCCCAGGCTGTAAGATCATTTTCAGAAACTGATCTGATGTTTTCCATTAAGAAATCAAATGTTACGTTTTAAGCCTGTTGTTCTGCTGCCGTACCACCAGACTACACAGCAGCTTCACTCCGGAGGCTGTCAGATCATTTTCAGAATCTGATCTGATGTTTTCCATTAAGAGATCAAATGTTACGTTTTAAGCCTGTTGTTCTGCTGCCGTACCACCAGACTATAGAGCAGCTTCACTCCTCAGGCTGTGAGATCATTTTCTGAATCCAATCGGATGACAGGCATTAAGAAATAAAATGTTACGTTTTAAGCCAGTTGTTCTGCTGATGTCTAGTTATACAGAAGTATCTGCTGCCGTACCACCAGACTACACAGCAGCTTCACTCCTAAGGCTGTAAGATCATTTTCAGAATCTGATCTGATGTTTTCCATTAAGAGATCAAATGTTACGTTTTAAGCCAGTTGTTCTACTGCAGTACCACCAGACTACACAGCAGCTTCACTCCTCAGGCTGTAAGATCATTTTCAGAATCTGATCTGATGTTTTCCATTAAGAGATCAAATGTTACGTTTTAAGCCAGTTGTTCTACTGCCGTACCACCAGGCTACACAGCTGCTTCACTGCTCAGGGTGTGAGAATCATAAAAAGTAGATAATCTGACTTGGTGACAGTCTTTAAGAGTAACTACAATATAATGACCATAAATAAATAGCCAGTCTTCTTGCTGATGGTCTTATTTGCTTATGTTGGTCATATCCGAGCATCAGTATTACATTTAGACTGTTTCGTAACCAGTTTAAAGTTCCTTGTAGTGTGTTGAAGGCAGAGCTGTTTCTGCTCAGTGATGAATTTCACTGTCATTGTTATTGAATTTGGCTTGAAGCTGCAGATTAATGGCTGAATACCATATACCATGATACCAAAAACTAGCCTCTATTTTTTTTAATCCGGTGAATAAACTCTAGATAACATGGGACTGTATGAACAAACCCCTCTGACACACATGTTGTTGTATGTTTCACACGGGGCTCTGTTCCTGTTTCGGCACCTTTTTAAAAAATAAAATAAAATAAAATAAAAACACTGACTAAAGCATCTGAACACTGAAACCTGTGGCCCGTTGTTGTTGTCACGAAGCCATAATGTCACTTTTGTTTTTTGTTTTTTATGAATTTGTTTGCAAGATGATGATGATGATGTCACGAAAAAAAGGATCAATATTCTGGCTTTTAAAAATGGAAACGAACAATAAAAGAAAAAATGCATGAAACTCAAGCGGACTACGAGCTTTTTCTTTTTCGTTTGTGTTGGTGCGGGGAGGCCGCTGGGACACATGAAACACTCAAACCGCTGTACAATGAAAAGGTGCACACAACCACAAGTCCACAAACACACACTCAGAAACACACACATATATGGAGGGATTTTGAACTCTGATCACACACCTCGGCAGGTCTGGTGATTATTTGTGGAGCTCGGCTGTCAGAAATCCCTCCCCCCCCTCCCCACCTTGCTCCGTCCTCCCTTCCCCCCACCCACTCTCTGCTCTGCTGTCACTAAAATAGCTTTAAGGTGTGTTTAGGTTGGACTTTAACCCCTCCACCTATTTCGTCTCCTTGGCAACCGTCCAGAGTTGCCTTAATTTGTATCATCTCAATCTCAAGTGCTGCAGCAGTTTTGCCTCTTTGCCCCTAATCATAGAGCCTGTTGCCATGGCAAAGTATTTAAATATGCTCTGCAGATCATCTTCACCTTACGCACCAGAAGTGGCAGCTGTGTGTGTGTGTGTTTTCTTTTGTTCTTTCACTTAAATAAAATGAATAAATAAATGTATTCCTTCCTCCCCTCGCCTCTTGCTTCATATCTGACTCTCCCTTTCTTAAAATTAATTTTCCAAACATGTGATTTCTCTTTGCTTTTTTTTCTTTTCTTTCCGTCTTAATTCCACCGGGAGGAGGGGGGGAACTCCTATATTTTTCTATTTCACGCCTTCCTTAAAGAGAGAAGGGCTTTGTCTGTTATCTTATCAGTGAAGCTTCACGGCTCCCAAAAGCTTTGGCCATGTTTAGAGAGGAAGTGCACCGCGGCATACTGATAAGAGAGAGGGAGGCCCGGCACTGCAGGGAGACGCACGCCACCACCGCCGCCGCCGTGCACGCAAACTGTTAGAAATAAAAACTGGCAGTGTAACGACAATAAACAGAAACACACCCGGCCTGGTTTTAATTGCTCTGGGTTCCCACCACTCTCAACGGCACATTTGGGAGCTTGAGCCTGTGTGTGCACGTTCGAATGTAAACATGCATGCATTAGTGCGTTGGGGGAGGTATATAACAGGTGTATTCATCTGCTAAATAAAAATTTCAGCAGCTCGTACTCTTCCTCTCTGAGCCGCTGCAGCTCAAGAATGAGAGGAGGAGGAGGAGGAGGGTGAGACAGATACATCAGACTGTTCTTATTATTAAAAATCATATATCAGCTGCTTCCAGGAGAAAAGAGTCCTGCTTCTGTGGCACTTTTACTCTGAGGAGAAGTGTGATAATCTGTTAGGATTCACAGGTTTCATCTGAAGATGCAGATTATTTATTGATGCTCCGGATTGAAAAAATACAGCTGCAACATTTTCTGCATCTCTGTCGTCTGTATCACTGTGGTAAACAATGTATAAACCTTTAGGTATATAGGAAGGTACTTTGGCTCTAATCTTGTGATGGACACATTGGTAGTGACAGTACGTATTAGTTGTGGTCCAAGGTACAACTCCTTTTTTTTAAAAAAGTCTAGTAACTGGACAAAAAACGTTTTTTGGGCGGGGGGGCGCAACCCAACAAATGTAGAAGACCAACTCCTGCCTCTTTTTTCTTTTTTGTCATCACAAACACATTGGAAAACCAAGTAAAGTTAGAACTACATCCAACGACATCTGGACAGCATTAAACTTGTCTTAAGAAGTCCGCCATCATGCAGCGGACGTATAGAGAGAAAAACTTATAGTCGTGCCCTCTGACTCAGTCCTCTTTAGCCATGTTTCCATAAAATGTCAAGCGGATTTTAAGCAAACTTTTAATAGTGCAAAAAAATGCAAAAAGAAATAAATAAACAAGTATCAAAATGTGAATCTGGTGCTTTTCCATGAACAGTTTTGGGTGAATGATCTCCGCTACGTAAAGCGGTATAGGCTATGTGGCTACATCACGAGGATGTGGAAGCAAACTGAGGCTAGAGGTAAACAAACCAGGAGACAAGATGCAGAGAGGTCTTCAGGAGTTGCTTTCGATGCAGCAAGTTGTAATTGCTCTCACATGTCAGCTAGCATCGGCCGTGTCACTGAAACATCTGATCAGTCATATTATTTAAAAGGCTTCATGGAAACACGGCTTCTATCTAAGGAACTGTACAGTGAACAACATCCTCCCTCCTTCGACCCTCAACTCGAGCGAGGAAAGAAACAATAAAAGCCTTGGAGCAAGAAAAGGAAAATGGAAGAAACCCGGTTTTGCAAATAAATGTTACACTTGAGAATTACCGTGCGACGTGCGTTTATTTGATTTTTAAAATATGGTTAAAGCTCCTCAAAATTCTGACAGTCAGACTCTGATCCACACCTTCGTTTTTCTTCTTTACATGATCACGTTATTACAGTTCTCCCTCAGGCAAGTCATCAAAGCCCATCTTGATTTTTAAGACCAGGACATATTAATTTTATGGTTATATTTTAACATTTCAGCATGCTGCCGCCTTCTCCCTGCAGGTGCTGCAGGCGCAAGAAGAAAGAAAAAAAGTGGAGTATGAGCAGATTGAAGGAGGGCGAGAGGGATGGAGTCGCATGTGTAAATGTTGGAGAGGAGGAATAACACTTGAGCTCAGCTAACAGACCCGAGGAGGAGGAGGAGGAGGAGGAGGAGGAGGGATGGGAGGGCACTGAGGGATGTGAAGACATGATCTACATATTCAACATTTTTGAGTCCCATGAAGGGAAAATCCACACTTAGATGCTCAGATACATCTCATCCATCCGCAGCATTCACTGGATTCCTGACGCGTTGGAACAGATTTTTGTTCTTCAGCTCGGAGATGTTTGAACTTCGGCAGTGGTGGAATGTAACTGAGTACATTTACTCAAATTCGAGGTAGTCGAGTATGTTTCTTCATCTGGTGGCTTTGTTAAGTCAAGTCCACGCACACGGGTACTTTTAAAAACAGGGTGTTCAAATAAAAATGATCTGCGTCCAAACATTTCAAAAATAATCTCCAACATGTGAGAACACGTCACATGACCGTTCACGTACACATGGCATGCTTACAGATTGTTGACTTTACTTTTAGTTTCTTTTATCCGTACGTATCCGTACCACGTACAAGGGCTGTTGCAGAGGTTGCTTTTACAGAAAACAGGAGAATAAAGAAGAGGCAGTGAGACGTCAGAGAATCGTCCATTTAATTCTATTTTATTTTAACAAAAGGAGCATTTTCAGTTGTTTTTTGTACCTTACAAGCAGGGTTGCCAAGTTTGCTTATCATAAGCGACCTCTGGCTTGTTTTTCTGTACTGTTGCTTTCAAAATATTGGATTTGCATGGTTATGTTTTCTTGGGCTTGTTTCTTGATGATGTTCGCTTGTCATATCATGAGCTCCCTCTCTAACCCCCAGTTCCTCCACCCTCACCCTGTCCCCATATTTAACACCCACACAGGTGACATTTAAAGTAAAAATAGTGCCATTAATGACAGTTTTTTTAGTCGATTATATCACATGGCTTAAACATGGGAAACAAAACAAAGAGCGGGGGCTTCTTCTCAACATGTCAGTGTTGACGTGGGATCGTGCCGTATGCGTTAAATGAAGTGTAATGATATTATTACCAGAGCCAGCATTGGGTTTTATTGCTTTATTTCTATTTTGATACTCGGTCTGTTAATTATACGCAACCTTCTATTTTCTGTCTGTTTTGTCAACCCAGAATAAATGTAAGCAACACACATTTCTACCAATACTTCAACACCTATCTTGGTCGTCAAGAATGGAGACGACTGACTTTCTGTATGTAGATCTCCATTAAAAATCCAAAACACACATCTGCTACTGACTCGACAAAAATGGATGGAAACGTCTCCCAGGTGTCCTCAAAAACATCCCGCAGTGTGACGCCAACAGGTCGGCAGCCTTGTCGACCTCCATCCCCTCCTCGTCCGAGAGATGTCAACCTCAGTTTGCAGAAGCGTGCGCCGCTGACATCATCTCCTGGCGACTGGGCTGTGTTTCTGTTTTAGTTCCTGAAACTAAAAGGACATTTTAAAATTACAAGGTCTAGTTGTTTTGAATAATTGGTTTTGTGTGTGTATGTGTGGTGATAAGTCCTGGTTGCTGGTTTCTCTTGCCCGATCTGGCAACCCTTCCTACAGGTGATACCAGGATGGAGTCTGCAAACACAATCTGTTTGACTGCTGAAACATTAATTTTCCAGTAGTTCACTGAACACACTTCTGTTTGTTGAGTTGTGGACACCTACAGCTTCTCGTCACCGCACTACTGTTGCTTTGGCTCTTGAACGAGGGGGGCAATTACTCATTGTCGTCACGTAAAATAAAAAACAGGTCATTTCAACAATCAGCACTGATTTTCCTCTCTCCCCTGTCTCCGTTTAAAGACAAGAAATAGGTCACGTAGCTGCTCAATTATGCTTAATTTTAGATCTACACCACCCAGTTTAACTAGCTGTTAATCAGGTTGTCGCTAGTTTTTGTGGCTCGCCGGTCTCTGATTGGACTGCCAGCCAAGACTGCAAAAAATCTGATCCATCCGAGCGAGACGTTATGTTAATGCTGGGATGTTAATCCATCAGTTATATCTGATTCTTCATTTGTTTCTCGTCATCCTCCACCTCCTCCATCACTCCTCAGTCTCTCTCTCCTCACCTTGCACTCTCATCCCTCTGAATCTCAAAAACGTGGAGTGACAAGGTTGACTGGATTAGGCTGACGGAGGACAAAAAATAGGAAATATGACCTTGTTCGTACATGTAAAAGCTAAATGACAGATGACATCACCAGACTCAGTTCCCTCCTTCTTCGCTTATTAATGATTCATTTCATAATTTAATTTTGTAAACTGTTCTTGTCAAGTCTTAAATGGTTCAAGTTTTGTGTTGCATGCAAACCAGCTAACCCTGTTCTTGTCGTGGTCCGAGGCTCCCGTGACAGCTGCGGTGCTCCCGACTCCCCGACTGCATGGCTAGCTGAGCTAACTAGCTAACAGCAGCCCCAATTAATAGCATTTAGTGATTAACTCGTGATAATGCTCCCGATCCCATTCAGTCTAAGCATAGCCAATTCCTACATACTGCACCTTTTAAAGGGTAACACCGACAATTTCACACATTTAAAGAGTGTTTACAGGTATCTGGGAGTTGCATTGTGGGTAATGTAGGCACCGGGTTTGATAATATTACAATAAATGGCCGTGATTTGCTTCGGAAAGAAAAGCAAGTTAATTTTTTTTAAATGGAAACACTAAACTTTCCGAGGTTTACAGTAAAAAAAAACATCAACAAAAATGTTCCTTTTCTTTAAAAAATCCATTCTTAGACAAATAAAATGTAAAGTTTAGAGTTTAAATGAGCCTGAAATTTAAGATTCTCCTGAATGAAATGATGTATGGCACTTCATCAAAAAACTGAATAAATACAGTCAGGTAGCCCAAAAAAATAGTTCCAGGTCGTCAGTCTCTGATCAGGCGTCTTCACACGTTGACTTCAACAATCTGACGCTTGTGTCTGACGTTTGGAAGACCTCCAGTAAAGACCAGAACTGATGATGTGTCAGAGGTGACAGGAAGTCGTCGTCGCTGCTGCAGATTAAAACAGAATCCCTGTTTCTTCTACACAGTGAAGCTCAGAGGCCAAAATACAGAGCAGGAGATATGATTTTATATTTATCTGGCTCAGAGTGGATGTAATCTAAAAGAGAGAGAGAGAGAGAAGGAGGGTGAGTCAGGCAGCAGCAGCAGCTAACCACAGGGAAGGAAAGATGGGGGAGGAGAAAAAAGATAGGGAAGGCAAAAAAAAGAGGGGGGAGGGGGAGAGAAATCTGGGAATGTTTTTAAAGCTTGTTTTTTTTAATCTGGGGCGAAAAAGACAGAGAGGGAGAGAGGGACCGGGCATTACATGGTACACTACACAGAGAGGTCACCACATCGCCTGGAGGGATGGGAGGATGGAGGATGAGAGAGAAGAGGTGGAGAGGAGAGAGAGTAGAAGAGAGGGATGAGAGAGGAGGAGAGCAAAGGAAATCAGGGAGATGATGGAGTTAGGAGGAGGACGACAAACTGTCAGGTGGAGGGACGATGAAGTGCAGAGGAAACAAGAAGGGAAAGAGTGTGTGTGTGTGTGTGTGTGTGTTTGTGTGTGTGTCTGTATATATGTGTGTGTGTGTGTGTGTGTGTGTGTGTGTGTGTGTGTGTGTGTGTGTGAGTCCTCTCCATGTCATCATCACCTCCTGTCTGTGACGCTGCAGTGCTGTGGGCAGCTTCTGCTGACTCGCCACTTGCTCGCCCCAGAAGCAGGAGTGAGATACACCCCCCTCCTCCCCCCACGTGCCCACCAGGCGGGTTGGCATCACTCACCCCCCTGGGGGGGAGGAGGAGGAGGAGGAGGGGGAGGAGGGCACGAGATCCCTCTAATTGAGATCAGAGGGATGCCCTTGACGCAGAGCAGGCGGCCGGTGGGGCGTGTTGCCTCCGTGTGGATGCTCGCGGGCACTGCAGCTCAGACGAGGATGAAACACACCAGATCAGAAACAAGTTCAGAAACCTTCTGGGTTCTCACAAAGCTCCAGATGTCAGACCTTCACACTGTAGAAATCCTCTTGATGGGCGCTTCAGAGTCACGAGGGTCGAGCCAGCATTCTCCAAACCAACGAGAAAAGCTGAAAAATTAGGAAACTTAAGAAAGAAATGTCAAAAATGAGTTCTGTTGTCTGAAAGGAAAATAAATCTGCAGCCTGAGAGAATGAAACATTAATTAGGTTACACAGGTATTCAAACAGGGTTGTTCTTTTGTCTCAGCTCCTCAGGAATCTGAGGCAGCGAGGCCGCCACTGAGGAGCGGCTTCACAAACAGCTGAATGAAAAGAATTCACCTCATAGTATCAGAAATCCTTGACCAGGTGCCTCCACGAATGAAAGCGGTTTGTACATGTTTTTCAGAGTTAATGTCTTTTCACGCTCTTGGAGTTCTTCTTCTAAATGGATGAATTGAAGGTTCGGAGCCTCGTGCTGCTGCGGGCCTGAACTTTAAATAACGACGCTGTTGACATGTCAGTGAAAAGACTCTTTTAATTTTCTAAAAGCCAGATAAGTTCAACTAATTAGTGTTTTGTAGATATTTAAAAAAGATTCCAGTGAAATTATCACAGAATTCAGCTCCTCTTAACTGTTTCTTTGCTTCTTTTATTTATGTATTTTTTTTGTTTTCTTGTTCTTAAAGGAAAAGTTCACCCCAAAAATTAGTCACTATCTCCTCAGCGACATGCTGATGGAAGGTCGGGGGAGGTTTCGTACTCCACAGAACACTTCTGAATAACAGCTGAAGTAGAAGGGAGGCTTGTTTTAAAATGCAAAATAAATGAATAACCGCCCTTGTGATATAATCCAAGTCTCCAGAAGCCACAACAACCAAAACTGATAAAAAGTTGTTAATTTTTGCCATAAATCTTCATTGTAGCTGCTGAGCTAAAAGCGTTAGCGCGCGCCGCGTCACCACCGAGCTGTATGAACATACGTTATGTTGTTGTGTTACATTTTAAAACATGTCTCGAGCTTCTTCAGCTGTTTTGCCGTGAAGCTCCGGAAATGTTCTGAGGATGACTAAAAAGTCCAGTTGGCAGAATATAATATAAGCAGCTGACGTTTCTGCAAACTACAGATACATCCGAGGTTGACATATGTACCAGATGTGGCGTCTCACATTCACATAATCAGCTTACCAACTATGTTAATTTTTCTCGGGAAGGAGAAACCGTTTCCACACGCCGTCGTGGCAGACAGAAATAATTTAAGCCAAACCGTGAACGTTTCTGTTCCTCAACCGGACCAGAGTGTAAAACGGCACTGTGACACGAGAGGAACAGAAAGATGCAACATAAAGAAAATTAGGTTTAACTTTAACGCACCCAGCGAACATTTAATCTGGATATTGTGTTCAGTGTGCACAGAGAAATTCAAACTCCCCTGGAAAGAAAATTACCTGAGGTAGTTTTACTCTGTTTCAAACATTCATAAATTTTTTTCTCCTGAAAAATGAAAACAAATAAACAAAATCTCCTGAGAACGTTTGTCAGACTTGTCACATGAAGAAAATCTTTTTTTTAAATTCCCTCCACTTGGTTTAACAAATGTGGGAGAAAAATAAAACCTCCAGGATATTTATTTTCTTATTCGTTTCACACATCAATAAAGAAAAACATTTTTCTACTGATTTTATTAATTTTTTTTCATTATTATTTTGTTGTCACAGCTGGGAAAAACTAAGGAAATAAAAATATTATCACGCCAAGACTTATTTTTCTCAGATCATAAACAACAGGAGAGAAAATAAATCCGATCAGACACAAAGTGGATCACGAGGAAACAAAGTGTCCCCTCAGGGCTTCCGTAGTGCTCCTAGTGGGGGAAAACTTTTTTTGACAGGATTATTTCTTTTTTTCCCATTTGTGAAAATAAATTGTTTGCCACTTGGTTTCATGCATGAAAAAAGAAAAATATCCTGCAATTTTTTTTTTCACAGGTTTCACTTATTTTCCACCTGATAATAAAAAAATTATCACTCAGATTCACATATGAAAAAAAAATCCCGAATTATTATTTTTTTATTTTCACACATTTTCCAGATAGGAAACAAAATGAAAAACATGGAAAAGAAAACAACATTTAGTTCGAACTTGGAAAGCGGATCACCAGGATATTCTTTCTTTTTTTCCATCTGACAAAACATATGAATTTATTTTCCACCAGAGTTTTTTTTTTTTTTTTGTTTTGTTACATGTTGCACATAAATAAATTTCCCTCATCTGTTGTTTAAGTATCATCACATTAACCTGTTTGTAGCCAAAGCTGATGATGACAGCAAACATAATCTGGGTAATTACGGAAGCCCTGAGGGGACAAGTGCAGATTTTAAATACATTTCTGATCGCACATTTTCAAAGTCTAATCCAAACTGTTTTCTCTCCTGTGTGACTTGAGAACTGGTGAAACTGGGGGAACATTAACAGGATAATCTGTCTACATTCACATGACAATAACAAATATAAATCAGGTATTGTTTTTTTTCCATTGTGTGAAGTCAGTTTTTTTTTTGTCAGGTGGAAAAAAAGTGGAAAAAAATGTTTCTAGTAGATTTTTTCTTTTTTGTCATGTTTGAAACCATGAGAAAGAAAATACAGGAGAGAAAATATTTTCATGTGTGAAACAAAGTTTAAGAAATTCCCGGGAGGAAAATTAGCTGGGTTATATTTTTTTTTTGCATCTTTTAGTTTCGTCGTTTTGTTTTTCGCTCGATGAGATTCAGTCTCAACGCTCTTATCAACCTCGTTTCCAGCGGCAGCAGACGGCTGTTGAAGAATAAAAACATGAGACACACATTTTCCCTCCCAGGAGTGTGTGGAGACCAAAAACAGCTTAAAGGAAAAGTTTTTCAGCAGACTTTTTTTCGAAGTTCTTGTTTTTTTTTCTTTTCTGTGAAACAACAAGAAAGAAAATACTGGAAAATTTGTTTGTTTTTTTCCCAGAGGAAAATTTTTTTTTTTTATCAAAATGGAGAAAAGTTGATAATAAGTCAGCTCATGTTTATAATGTTTGATTATTTCCATTCACTTGAACAACCGTTGTGCAGGGAAGCAAACAAGGTCAAGTTGACGTGTTCATGTTATTTTGTTACACAAATGCGGTTCTGAGATGTGAGACGACGCAGGACAGTAAAGGCCGATGTCGACACTCGCAAAGTGTCCTCGATCTTAATCATGGCGATAATTATTTCACAAAACATCCACAGGATTCACCAGGAAGAGTAAAGAGCCTCGAACACTGGTTTTAAAAGTTTGTAAATCATTGGTTACTTTTTAAAGGAGAGTTATTCTCATTAAGCACTTCAAGAAAAAAGTCTAAATGTGGAGAATAAAGTTGACATTTCAAGACAACAGACTGCCTCGTGTAGATGAACCTGCTTCAGAATCGGCTTCAGTTTCAAAGTCAGTATTTGTCTTTCAGCTCATGAACACAGTGTGTGTTGTCAGAACGAGGAGTCTGAAGAGATTGTGCCGAAAACTTTGTCTGTTCAGGAGGAAAAACTGCAAAAGCTTGGAAAAGGTGAAGATGAAAGGATGCAGAGACGGCAGAGAACCGATGGAAAGAAAACTTCCTGCCCTAATTTTTTTTTTTGGTCATTGCTGGCCGTTATTCTCTTCTGTTACTGAGCATCGACTCACTGAAACCTGATGACGTCCTCTCTGTCTGATCCACAAAGAAAGAAAGAAAGAAAGAAATCTCCTGGTTAAAAGGTGCTAATTGAAGTAATGCTCGGATCAAAGCAAAGACAGAACTGCCTGCTGGAGCTTTCATCGCCATGGCTACCTGCCACACTCCACTTCAATAATCGTCGTAATTACGGCTTTTAACTTTTCCACAGCCGAGCGTCGCTCCGAGTCTTCAACCTGCAACGAACCTGGAATGTGACCTGCAGCTCTGCGCTCCGACCGACCTGTGGCCCCTCTTAAATTCACTTGTGGAAACAATAATCGTGTCTGTATTTTAGACTTAATTACCCTCCGACCTCCTCCTGACGACCAGATCACCGCCTGCTGATTGGATCAGCTGCGTGGGTCCAGTGTGGGCGGAGCTACACAACGCTGTGATTAATAGCTTAATAATCAACTTCCTGCTTTTATCAACAGCGTTTTTCTTACTTCTCTTCACAATTATAATAAGTAATATATTCAGTGTCAGGAGAAAAAAACTCTTATCTTGAGTTAAATGACCTGAAACGTTGTTGTCGTCACACTTAATTGCGAGTGAAGTGGTCAGTGTGTGGGAGGCTTCTTCAGACTGAGTCGGCCCTCGGTCCTCTCCTACGCACCTGTCGACCTCCAGGTGTGCAGGAGCTGCACTCTGTAATGTGTTCAGGGTGAAATACATAAAATAAGAAAAGTTTGCATGTTGTCCATTTTCATACCGGCCCCAAGAAACACAAATCATCATCGTAACTAAAATGAAAAACGTAAAAATGCACAAACCTCCACAGTCTCTCTCTCTGTTTACTTCTTCTTACATATTTTACGTCTTTGTTTCGCCTCGCTGCGTCTGCGGAGCGTGACACGCACTGACAGGTCGACATCAGTCTGGTGATGTTGAGAAGTCGGCGTGTGATGACGCAAGATAAAAATAATCCATAATTCACCTCAAACGCATCAAACTAAAGTAACGAGCCTGTTTTGAACGTGAGGAGGTGAAAGTTCAGATGTAGAGAGGAGAAGTTCGGAGGAGACCTGTCGGCCCGGCTCTCCTCAGTTTGACCCGGCTAGACCTGGGTTTTGCATTTCCATCACAACCGGTCGACCTGCTTGATGGTCTTAAACTAACGATAAAAAGCTTTAATTATAAAGCAACATGACGGGAAAGACTCTTTGTTACAGGATAGCTGCTAGCAGCTCAGCGCAATAAAACTGGTGATGGAAAAGCAAATCAGAGCGACTCGGTTTGACTCGTACAAAGTGCTGAATAATATATCAAGTAGATCAAAATTCATCTGCGTTGTCTCCCAGTTTGCAGTTTACCTGGAAGGAAGGAAGGTCGCACAGAAGGCGCGTCTGAGTTTGCGCAACTAAAACAAGAACTGGTTTTGTTTTTCCGTCACTGTGGAAACTCTTCACTGCAAAGAAGAACCCGCTGATGGAGGAGTGGAAGAAGGCGAAGAGGGAGAGTGATAGAAATCAGGAGATCAAGAGAGGACGGACGGAGATTCACTCGATGGAGACGGTCCGTTTACTTTCCAGCCGTACGACTTTCGTTTTGAAGTCGAAAAACAGAAAACGGAGAATGACTAGTTTCAAATATTTCGCTTCAAAATCAGAAAACGAAAACGACTCGTTAACTGAGAAGGGTTTTTAAATCAAACTGAGATCCTTAAAATGTTTTGTTTGTTTGTTTGTCTGGTAAGTAGCCAGGCTGCTAGTGATAGCATGTGGCTAACACACAGTAATACAACAGAAACACGAGAAGAAGTAGGTGCAGTAATAATAATAATAATAATAATAATAATAATAATAATAATACAAAAACAAAATAATATAACAGATTTAATTTTGAGTTCAAATAAAGGCAACACATTATTTTATTTAAGTAAAATTGAATTTTATTTTTGAAACTAGAACATAAACAATATTTCCTACGTGGCATTTGTCTAATTTGCAGCAGAGAAGAAAACTGTCGACAGTAATTTGTTTGCGTGTGAAGGAAACAGACGAATGAATCAAAACATATTCTGTTTTTTTTTCTATACATCAGGCGACTAATTGGCAACCAGCAGCCAGTCTGATCCGACCTAAGCGGATACGATGATTGAGTCATCTCTGTAGAGAACGTTTCCAAGGAGATGAGATGATGACGACGTCTCCTGGAGGACCAGCGACCGTCCAGTCGTGTTTATGTTGATCAACTTTCTGACTTTTCTAACGACGCGTGATTTTGAAACAAATCTCTGCTCTGATCAGCTGTGAGTGAAGTGGACTGATACAATCTATTTATTCTGAGTGGATTTGGTTTTTGGTGTGTTCTGAGCAGGTGTTGTTGTGGTGAGCAGGTCCGGCCCGGGTCGGCTCACAGCCAGCCGTTGGAGGTGAAGTCCCGCCTCAGCTGCTGCGTCTCCGCCTCCGTCAGCGGCTGGAGAGGCGACCGACAGGCGCCGCCGTGGAGACCAAACCACTCCATCGCCTGCTTGAGGGCGGGTACTCCCAACTTCCTGGTCACCTAGCAACAGAGACCACCAATCAGCGTCCACACACACACACACACACACACCAAACTGGATCCAAAGCTTCATCGATAACGACGCTTAAATCAGACGTGTTTACAATCTGTGATCGGCGCTCGGCTGCTGAGCCTCGGCTGTGCGGCGCTCTGGTGCTTCGTGATGCAGCGTGCGGAGGTGTTTGCGTGGTAGATTGATGCTGTTTGGTCGGTGACATTTAACACACCTTAACAGACACATTTGTAGCCTGAAGCTAATTATTCAGCGCTGTTTCTGTTTCCTCGCACACCGGCTCCGAGAAACGTACAAGCACACAACTCTGACATTTAACTCTGCTGCTGTTAAGTGCCGCTCCTCGTCTCCGCCGGCGTCTGCTGCACAACATCTTTTACCTTCAAGTGCGCTTCGATCTGCCTGTTCCCGTCTCCAAAGTTTACAGGATCTGTAAAAGTTCAAATTTCTCTGCAAAAGAACTGAGCTGAAGTTTCTCCTCAGCTTTTAAAACAACTGCTCAAATTGTTTTCCTGATCGGGGTCCAGAATTGAAAATACACAAAATACGTAAAGCAGTGTGGGATCATGGGAGTTACAGATGAAGATCTATCCTGCGTGACCCACAGACGACATGTTTGAGTTGTATTCACGTCACGTACACAGACTTCCTTCCTCACTCTGACAACATCCTGGAGGCTGAAACGACAGGCGACCAAACGAAACGCAACGTAAACTGAGTAAAAATGATGGATCTGTCTCGTCTGAACACTGTCGGAAACACTCGGGAGAATTTAAGTACATTTTACATACTGTTGCTTTAAGACTTTCACTTATTTTGTGTGTAGTTCATGTTTCTCCTCTGACCTGTCGTGATATTCATCCACCCAGATTGTGTTCAAAACTCACACTAATCTCTCCTTCCAGATATCACGACCCCGTGACTCCACAGAGCTCATTGTGAGCAGTTTTAATGTGGGAACTATTTTCTTCCCGTGTCACTGTGCAGGAGAACGTTTGCATCTACTCGTGAAGGCGTAAACATTAATGGCGTCCTCCTCAGCGGACGCGAGCCTCTCATCCGTGACTAGATGCATTTGCGTGGTGATGCGGAAAGAAAATAGTTCCTACATGAAACTGCTCACGAGGAGGTCTGAGGATTATCTGGACTCAGCAGCTCATGATTTCTGATTGCTGTAGAGACATTTCTACGACAAAAATGCAGCAACTCACACCTAAAGGATCAGATTATAAAGATATGTACTTTAGATGTTGAGGTGAACTGTTAGAATTGATGGAAAAGGAAACTGAAAGTCTACAAAGTCTCAGTTTTCAGCCCTTCTTCCGCTGTGATTTAATGCAACCAGTGAGATCATTTGTGGCTCCGGATCAAACCCGAGGAGCTGTGACCGAACCTCCAGTCTGTCGCTATTTGCTGGGTGCTGCGGTGGGATAAAAAGCGCCCGGCGTGCAGCAGATGGTACTCACGGCGGCGTTGGGCTCGATGAGGCGCTGCTGCAGGACTCTGGCTTCCTCCCAGCGCCCGGACACACACAGACGCTCCAACTCACACAGCTCCCGACCCAACACGTTCGCCAGCGCACACACTCCGCCAACTGCACCTAGAAAGCCGGACCGCGGCGGAGAGAAAGAATCAATATGAAAGACAGACTTTTTTTCTTTTCTTCTAGTTTTTCTTACGCGATGACGAGCTGTTATGTACAGAGATGTTCTTGACCTTTTCAACCTCCTCATCCTTTTCTTATCATATAATAAGTCTCAATAATAAAGGAATACCAGACTTTATAATGTCTGCATGCTAAACTGCACAGAGTCACAATGTTCTTTTTTCACCATCAGCATGGTAACATCTGCTTTTTAGCACAAAGCACAGACGACTGCTGAAGGCGAGGAAATGTCACATCTCTGTTATTATCCAGATCTTTCTTTCTTATAAAACAATTCGAACATGAGAACATTTAAGCAATGGAGTAAATTCATAGATTGTGCCTTTAAGTAGGAATAGAGAGAGCGCAGTCCCTCCGTGCTGCCGTCATCACATCATCAATCCTTCCTGAAGAAACTTTACATATCACAGCTGTGACACTGTGTTGAAGCCGTTAAGACAACGAGGTCATGATGAAAAATGTCGTCGGGGCGCCGGTGTCCATCGCAGAAAGATCAGGGGAACACAGAAAGTCACTGGGATCTATCCTCTGGGAACCATGAATGCATGAATTCAACACTTTACACGACTTTCCATCAGCATGGAGAGGAGGAGGAGGAGGAGATGTCTTAATAATCATTTCTGGGTGAACTGTTCCTTTAACAGGAATGTAGAAATCTCTGCAACAACATAAATATCAACCCAAATCTGTTCGTGGTCATTTGTGAGGAAAGGATGATCCGCAGGAGCTTCGTCTAAAGAAAACTGGTTCGGATTAAAAGTTCGAACTCTTTTGGTTTCCTTTGTGATAAATCACCAGATTTTTACCAAACGACTAACAAAAGTCTCCTCACAGGAGTTCTGGGTTCTTCGGGTCGACCTCCGAGGAGCGGCAACACTTTACTCACAATCAGCCGTTAAAGAAAGTGGTTTCACGCAGACGTGGAGCTGCAGGAGGCGGGCTGAGAAATCACACGTCTGATCAGTTCCCTGTGTGCAATCAACTCAACTCAGCACTTAGTATGTTTAGAATATTAAACGTCCCACCTACCGCTCATTCATGCACGGTACGCCGCAGCAGCAGCATGCATGAATCTCCTCAACTCGCAGAGAACCGTGAAATTCAAGCACCTGAGAGGACCGAGGTGTGTTTCCTGCTGAACAATATTCCTCCTATATAAATCCTTTCATCGCCCTCCTGGTTTTACACTGTGGATGTCCACACACAGACATGAATGGTTCACTGTCGACACACGGCGCCTTTCAGAGTCCATCCTGTTATTTGTCTTCCCTGACAGTTCAGGAGGCAGCAGCGCTTTCTTATGACATCTCTTTTTCTTCATATGCATTCTCCCAGACAACAAGATACCATGGCCTCTCAGCGTGACATCTCATTGTGTGTGTCTGGTGGAGGAGAATAAAGAAGCAGAGAGCCGGCCTCCGTCCGCGGCCTTGGAGTTGTTGTTGTGGATAGACGAGCCGGCGGCTGCTGATGGGAGGATATTCTGCCTGATTTATGTTTCTGCTGCCCGCTGCCGCTCAGATCAAACAGCTGACAGCAGCTTATCTAACGGAGCGGCCGGCTGACAGGCGAGCCGCCCCGCCTCCTCACCTGCTGCAAGGAAAAGTACGGGGAAGTGGAACGAGCAGGGCGGCGAGGCTTCAAGGCCGGAACCGGCTGAAACTGTGATGAAGGAGGTCAGCTGCTTCACACGGAGCTGGAAGCCGCCTGAAGCTGTTACCATATTATTTATTTTGTTTTTTTACTGAACTCTTCAGTGGAAATATTAGTTCATCTATTTATCTATTAATTTTATTAAAAACAAAAGCACTGTGGAGAAAGGAGCTGCTCAATGGACGGAAACGGTGACAGGGGATTTTCAAAATAAAGGCGTATCTTAACGACGGCGGCGATATGAAGCGATGTTTTCACTTTGCAGCGATGCTATCGGATCGATGATCGTTGACTAACGCGTGGCGCCTGTCTGAAGTTAAAAAAAGACTCCTACCAGCACCTCACTAATTAACAATTAACATGTTTGTTTAATGAGTTCACAGAGATGCATGAAGCTTCTGCAGTTAGGAGCTGTAGGATGCATTCAATAACTAAGACCAGTGGGAGATATCGTGCAAACAGAGTCAATCCTCTCTGCATAACTTCTTGTAAAATCATTAATCAATAGCAACCTAATCGCCACAATAAGTGTCGGTTTCATCCGATGAGTTTAAACTGTTTCTTTAAGTTGCAATTTACAGTTTATTTAGGTTTCATATTCAGGCTTCAAACACTCGTTTCGGTCGCAGTGATCTCAGACAGAAACATTTGAGAAACGGCCACAAACACGCCTGGAAACGTCGGCTGGTCAGTCGGCTGTTTGGCAGCTTCGTTTTCTAATAATAATGTGCAGCTCTTCCTCAGCTGACGTGTCGCAGACGACACAGCGGAGCATTAAAGACACATCTTCATTGTAACGGCGTGTTTTAACGCTGCAGATGGAGAAATTCATCGAAAGGGAAACATTTACAGCGAAGCAGGAACTCCACAGACAGTCACCCATAGTGCGAGGAGTTTGACTGACAGGTGGACGACCCGCCCCTGCCAGCATCGATGTGGAGGGGGAGGGGGGACGTCAGGAGCCCCAACCCGGACATCAAAACCTGAACATGCGCTCGCAGCACGGACACATTATCATATCAATCACTCAGTGGCGTGACATTGCTCTGCATTAGCTGTGTTAGTCACACACACACACACACACACACACA
>CAEMYA010000731.1:1109568-1137450 GCA_903131615.1 Diplodus sargus | reverse complement strand
TGTGTGTGTGTCAGTGCGAGAACATGACTCATTAGGTTCTTTAGCATCATATCGATGCGTATCCCCCAACGTGTTATCTAATCCAGGCTTACAGCGCGCCGTACGTGGCCGACATACCGAGGAGGCAGCAGGCGTCGCTTCAGAACTGAAAAAGTTGCTGAGCCTTTAATTTACTGAAACTCCTCGACAACGCTCCGCTGAACGCCGGCTGATGGGCCACATAAAGACATTCCTGCGAGTTAGCAGCCACATTTAGCGAGCTTCTGTTTGTTAAAAAGGTGAAAGGCTGAAAAGAAAAGAAAAGAAAAGTAAAGAGAGGCTGAGGATGAAAAACTGGATAAAAACAAAACACTGGACGATGGGAGAATCTCAACCAGAACACTCAACTTGAATTTGATTGAATTTGTTTTCCAGCCCAGAAAAAGCCGAAGTGGCCCTCGGACATGATTACATTTCACAACAGGCTCATCAAGTGGAGCAGGTTTGTTCCATCACGTCTGTGCTCAGGCAGGTTCAGGCTCCATGGAGTGGATCAAAGTTCTTGTTCTCCTCATTGAAACTATTATTATTGTGCTGTATGACGTCTGTGCGTCGTGTTTCTGTGTCCTGCCAACAAGCTGGACCGGTGACGCTCCACCTCACTGGTCAAGTTCTGGACGTGAAGGGCTCGGCGGTCATTAACTGCTCGGTCAGGGTCGGGAACGATCGTTCTTTGGGTAAACGTGAAGTCACGTACGTTACATAACTCGCAGCGCTTTTATGTGACATAAATAAAAAATGATCCACCTCTGATGCACTCTGGTCTCAACCACGTCCTGAATTGGACTTTCTCGCTTTTTATCTCCAAGACGCGACGCTGAAGGGAAACCTCGGATGTCGCGTGCTGCAGGTTGACTCTAGTTTGATTGTGGCTGCGTTCATTTCTTCTCTCGAACACCGAGGACAAATCTCTCCTCGGGGAGACGATGCAGGCGGTTCTGGTTCTGGTGGGAGACCGTCTGAACGGTGATTTGTCAGTCGACTGTATGTTCAGCTAAAACATTCAGCGATCCAGATCCAACAGTGCTTCCAACTCCTGATTAACCTATTTTGTAAAAAATCCCAGCTGCATCTCCAGGGAGCGTTTTTTAAAACAGCTCCCACTTCCAACCTGATAACATAACTTCAGCAGATTAATTGAAGTCGACTAATTGCGATTTTCTCGCAGATTTAAATATCTGCCGTAATTTTTCACACTTTTGCTAATTAAATTTTAGGGGCTGAATGAGATTAAATTATAAAAAAAAAAAAGCTGCTTGGGAGGCTGCAGCTCAATCTAATTAGATTTAATTTAGATTTAAATTAGGACGTGTTTAGGACGAGGAGCCTGAACGCCTCGCTGAACCCAGATGAAGTCCCTGAAGTGTCGACACACAGCTGCTCTGTTCACCTGGAGCATGAACAACCACAGGAAGTGAGCCCAGAATGCAAAGTTTTATAGACAGCTGACAGTGTGTGCACGTTTCTTTACTCCTGTGATTCTGCAGCAAGGACCCGAAAAAGACAGAAACAAAACACTGGCCAGCCTGAGGAATACGAAGAGCTGTTTAAGAGCTTCTTACCGACACAATAGGCAGCCATGAGAAACCCAGCTGAGCCCGCCAGCACATGGAAATCCTGCGCTTTGGTTTTGTGAACAAGCAGGCCGATCCGTGTGATCTGAGGAACGGATACAGAAGAGACACACAGAGAGAAGAAGGTAAAGAATCAGGACTGTTTCATGGTCGTCACTCCTCCCCGCTGTCAGGACTAATATCTGCTGTCGGGCTTTTTTCTTTTCTTTTTCTTTTTTCTTTTTAATCCCAGGAGAGGCCGTCACCAGAGACGACGACAAAGCCAACATCTCACAAGGTAAACAAATCGCTCAAATTGAGACGAGCGCCGACTCTTCACATGGTGGAGGGTTTTTTGGAGGAGGGGATCGGAAGAGATCCCAAACAGAAGAAGAAGAAGAAGAAGAAGAAGGAGAGAACAGACGAGTCCCAGGTGACAAAAAAAATATCAACTTCAAAAGTGGAGGAGGAGGAAGGGAAAGGCTCATGAATAATTAATGAGCTCTTTTATTTTGTTTTGCCTCTTTTAGTTCTCCTCCGTCAGGCCGGATATGAGGCGCAGAATCCAAATAAACCTGAAAATGTACAAAGGGAGCGATGAGATGCTGAAACCTCCGCAGGGAAAACCTGCAGCTCCACCACCGACACAGCAGAGGGTCTATTTTAAACTGCAGGGTGTCAATCAGTTTCCCCATATCAGTCATTTCAAACACGCAGGACTGTAATTGATCAGTCAATCAATCCTCCTGAAAGCTTCAGCACTCGGGCTATTTTTGATGCAGCCCCCCTCGGTGGGAAAACAACATCGCAGCGCGAGCACCGTCCGCCCGGCGACAGAAAAACACTCATTAGCTTTTATTATTTTTTGAACTCTCATTATCGTCATTAGCGTTGCAACTTGAGAGCGAAGGGAAACTTCCTCTACTGAAGAGGGGGTCGTGATCACACCGCTCAGGTGTTTTCTTTTTGTTGCTTCAGGGAGACGATTTGCAAAAAACAAAACACTGAGAAGAATCTGATGTCGGTCATAGTTATTAGGTTGGAACATCGAATGTAGCGGTTCAGCTAACGAGGCGTCATGGATGCTGCAGACTGCAACATCTCATCAAACTACTGCGATGGAGCGGATTTGTGCCTGAAAAATTATGGATAATTTTGGAAAATGCTGCACGTCGCACATTTCTAAACAGTTCCTGAACATCTCGTACGGGTTCAATCTTTTCCCAGAGAGCCGCGCTGCTCGTCCAGCTGCGCACAGATCTCCGCTCGCCAGGTCGTTTCTTTTCTGCGCTGGTCAGCTCGGCTCCTCCTCCACTCTTTTCTGATCACAATCAGAAAACTGCAGAACTTTAATTTAAAGGAGGGGCAAAATAAAATGTCGGCTCCGTCAAACCGACTGGTGATTGGACGAGCCTGTTGCTGTAAAGGTCATCAGATCGCAGCTCCAGTATTCAGCATGTTGTTCACATATATTAGAACATGTTCATATATTTCAATCAGCAGTTATGCTTCTTCAGAGATCCGTGCACAACTCTCCATCTGATGTTTACATTTTGAACAAAGTGAAACGTGGAGCTGCTGTGAATTTAAAAACTCTCAGCTGTTAATTGATATTAAATAGAAATGAGACTGAATTGTTTTTATTGTGACGGAAGTCGCTGCGAGCGTGAAGCCGAGGCCTCGTCTTCAGTTTCTTTTGTTTGACGACTGAGGAAAACTCTGCGTGTTACCGTGTCATATTTAAGTGTTTGTGAGTACTTTTTCAGGTGCGAGCTGTTCAAGCGTAACGATAAATGATCCTCGCGCTCCTCCGGGGGGAGAAGTTACAGTAGGAGTTGGAAATATTTCACTTCGGAGACGAGTTAATTGTTTGGATTCGACAGACAGGTTGAATTCAGTCGGTGTGTGTTGAGGCGGCAAGGCTGGATTTGCACAGACTTAAATTAAACACACCTGATGTGTGTGTGAGTGTGTGTGTGAGTGTGTGTGTGAGTGTGTAAAGGCAGCGTGGGCAGAAGGAATCAAATTAGAGGCGCCGAGGTGAGATGAGATGAAACTTTAATGATCGTTGAGGGGACGACTGTTAAAAGCAGCAAATATCTGAACTGCGAGACGTTACGACGTGACGACGTGACGCCGTGACGACGTGACGCTGTGACGCCGTGACGTCGTGACGCCGTGACGCCGTGACGCTCTGCAGCCGAGCGAGCGGCTCACAGCGAGACGTTCAGGGACGATCTGGGAACACGAATGTTTCAAGCAGGATTTGAACCCATGATGTGACTGAAGCTGCCTGCCAGCTGTGTTTTCACCCTCAGCTTGTCTTATCAGTTTATTCAACACTGACCACATCTGTCACATCTGTCAGCCGCGTGCTCCTGCGTACTTGTCACTGTTCACCACATAATAAAACAGGAGACGAGCTCTCGGCTGAGCTCCTCTTCAAGCCTTTCCTTTCAGACACTCAAATGCTTTTCCTGTTTTTTTCCACATTGAATCTCGGCTGCGTTACCTGAAATAATCTGTTTACACTTTAGTTGTGCTGTTTGGTTGTTAAAGAAAAGAAAGAAAAAAACTATACAGCCATCTCCACTTCTCACAATACAATACAAACAATCTTACATACAAACAAACATCTGCTGCTGAGAGCTTCTTAAAGTGATAGTTCGGGTTTTTTGAAGTGGGGTCATATAAAGTATCTATAGTCGATCTGTTTCCTTCCGTAATCACCGATCAGCGCAGCCTCAGTTTGGAAACAGAGAGTCGCTCCAGCCAGACGCTCAGCTTTGTACTGCAGTGAACGGGGTCCAGAGAAAAAGTTAAATAAACCGCCTAAAACAAGGCTCACCTTAACAAATCTATAACAGTTCAAGTGTACGTTGTATAGAGAAACTTCACACCGCTGAACATTTTCTCAACTGTAGAACCTTCGTATCCCGTTAAACGTGAGGATCTGCTGCTTTTCTGACCGTCAAAGCAGAATCTTTGTGTTTCTGACCTTTGTTTGGTAAAAATAAGCGATTTGAAGACATCATGTTGGGCTCTGGAGAATTGTCTAAATGATTAGTCGGCTTATCGCGATGATAATCTGACGATACGTCGACGATGACGATCTAACAGATCATGTGCTTCTCTCTCTCCTGGATTCAGTGACTGAAGATAATATTTGGATGCAGCTCTGATGTCTGTTCTCAACTTTGGAGACGACACCACTGAGAGTTTAACTCAAGACCACAAACCAGATAAATTAAAGGAGCGGTCTGCAGTTTTGAGAAAGACATTTTTAATCAGAACTGACTGATTATTTCTTCTGCCTAAACAAACTAAACAATTAAACTCTCTTCGTTTTCATGACCGAATACACAAACTGACCTCAAAGGACACATTCATACAGTTTTACTTTGTATTTGTGTGGCGGACCCTGCCACCTTTCTAGCTTCAAACAGCATTCCACCATATTTTCCTCTGAGAACAGCTTGTTTCTTCACTTATGGAAATAATAAATATTTCTGAGTTTGTATTATTACCTCAGCAGAGATTTAGACTTTTAATGTCTTCTCTACAAACTACATAATGCTCCTTTAATGAACAGGAATCATTTAATGATGTTAATAATGTTCATCCAGGGGCGCTGTGTGGCTCGGTGGGTAGAGCGCGCGCCCCATATGCTGAGGCTCTGCAGCGGACCTGGGTTCGAATCCCGGCCTGGGTCCCTTTGCTGCGTGTCACTCCCCCCCTCTCTCCCCCTCTTTCCTGTCATGTCTTCAAGCTTAACTGTCAATAAAGCCATAAAAAGGCCAAAAAAAATATTAAAAAAAAAAAAAATAATGTTCATCCATAAACACTGAAAGTACTCAATTTTGGGGGATTTCTTAATCTTGGCTCTGTGTCACAGACTGTACAGTGATCAATTTGGATTATTATATAATTTTATATTATGTTTTGCTAGTTCAGTTATAAAACACAGTTTTGTTTTGCTGTGAGGTTCCAGAAATGTTTCGTGGAAACTTCAGTCGACCCTCCGTCTGCATGGAGTTGAGGAGATAATGACTTTTTTCTTTTCTTTCTAGTAATTAATCAAGGTAGCAAAGGAGGAAGTCAGGTGGAGAGCAACACAGTCTGGGTCGGGGGGAAGCTCGGGGACGGGCGGCTGGGATGAACAAACACAGAACTTTCACCTGGGAATCTTTCGTTTATTTCCAGCCTGAACCCAAAAGTAAACATGAGTTCACGTCGCACTCATGACATAACTGAAAACCACAAGGTTCTCCAGCCTGAACCTGATCACACAGTCAGCGAGTGATGAAGGTGCGTCTGTCGCTGTCACGCTGCAGCGGTCAGGTGTTGGGACTCACTGATCAGTGTTTCTGGTGTGAGGACGTGCAGAATCGAACTCTAACTCATTTGCATTTTACATGCGTACGTGTATCAGGACGCACTAAATCTTTTCCGTCATAAACACTATGTGAGTGTGAACGTTGGGGGACTTTCAGCTGCAGGAAACACAAGATCAACTCTGATGAATCGTAGGTGTCAAGTTGCATGAGAACTTTTCCCTGCAGCGAGCTCCTGATCTCATGTATGTAGAAACTTTCCCACCACATGCTAGTTAAGATCAATCAGAGACGTCGAGGCTTCAGACTTTCGGCCTACTCGATTCAAGAACAAGATTCACCTCCAGCCGACACCATCCCTGCTGGAACTGTCAGATACTTTTGATGATCTTCTGCCACGTCGCAACCGGCTGATGTGGAAGCGGTTGGTGTTTTGTTGTGAATAATCTTTCCTGCAACTCGTCTGCCTTCCTCAAATTGACCCATCACCCATTGTTTTCTGCGTTTGGCCTCTTCACGCCTACAATTGAGCGGGGTCGCTGTGAGCCTGAACTACGCCCACGCTGCTGTCTCCCAGCGAGTGGACAAACATGTTATTTCCCAAATCAGAAATCCATTTGCAACTTCTTGCAAACACTTCCCACACAGACGAAAAGGTATTAAGAGCTCGGCGAGAGCAAACTGAGTCTGTTTCTTTTTGTTTCTTTTTCTTTTTTCCAACATGTAACCCTTGAATCAACCCTGCAGAATAAAACTGCACACACACACACACACACACACACACAAACACACAGTTTAGTTTTAGGTTTCTTCAGCAGTCTGTTCTCTCTTCTCTCCAGCAGCGAGTTCACTGAGGATCAGTAAATGAACAAAGGCTCACAGAGTGTGCAGCATTATACCAACAATTCCTGTAGTTGCTTTAGTGTTTTAAAGTTGATATTTCTAGTTATTACAAATGTGCACATTTATGATACGAGCTTGTAAAGTTGGTGCAATGAACAAAATAGTTCTGTTTAGCGTTTTTGTCGAGACAGAATGAAAAAAAAGCCTGATAATGTAGCATGTTAGTTTAGACCACGCTGCCAAATGGTGGACCGCCGGCCTGGACGCGGACCGACTGACGGTTCTGTCTGGACCCGTGACAGATTTCTGATAAATGAAGGAGAAAAAGCAATAATAGTCACGGCACATTTTCTCCTGATGGTCACGATTACAAACTGCAGCCGTTTGTTATCCAAGTTCAGGAGTTTTAGAGTCTCTGATTACTCAGTTTGATGACTGAGCTGCAAAATCAAAAACTGACCTTGTGAGACTTTTTTAGCTTCGTCAGGTTAAAAAAAAGCTCTCACCAAAATGCAACCGAGGCTTTTTTTGTGAATTTTGTGTTTTGCTTTAATATCAGACGGTTTCATGTGAAGGAGGTTTGAACACATGCAGCTCTGCAGCACCGACAGCAGATCAGGATTACACAGAATAATAAAAAGATGTTCTCACGTCTCCTCCGCTGTCTTTAACGCCCCGGATGTTGGGGTGCTGGGACAGCTGCGTCACGGCGTCCAGCGGCAGCTCCAGGCCCGTGTTGGCCGGCACGCTGTACAGAACCACCGGCACCGGGCTGCTGTCCGCCACCTGCAGGGCGACACAGAGGGGTGAGCCTGAATACAGCTGCAGTAACACTTCTGAACAATGAGTTCAACTAGTTTGTTTGTCGGCAGGATGACACAAAAACTACTGAATGGATTTCCATGAAACGGATCTCAGCCCAGAACAGATGCCAGTAACTTTTGGGACAGATCTCGGATTTTTTTGTCTTACTTTCTTTAACTTTTTGTCCACATTATCATACATTTATAAGGGAACAGTTCTTGGTTCAAGGCCTCATTTCTGTTTAAGAGATGGCTGGAGGTTTCAGGTTTTAGGGTCCGCTGACCTTGGTGAAGTGCTGGATCAGAGCGCGGCTGTCCATCTTCCCCTTGTAGAAGCAGGGCGTCACCACGAGGACGGCGTCGGCTCCGGCGGCCGCCATCTTCTCCGTGAGCTGGACGGTGGCTCTCGTGGCTGAGCGGACAAAAGAAAAAACAACTTAATTCACAAACAGGACTGCAGCTTTGTTACCGCACGACAAAAAGACCTTGAAATCAGGACAAAGACTGGAGACGGAAGTGTACGTTTTTGTTCCGCATTTGTTGTTGCTGCAGTTCGATGTATTTCTATAGCATACACTGATTAACAACACACATCTCTATGGCATGTGCGCTCTCATATACAAGGCCGCCATCAGCTGTATGTACTGTGTGCGTCTGCTCTCTTTCCTCACACTTAAGAAACTAAATGCAGCAGCCTTGAACTCACTAACACACCACGCACGCAGTAAAGGCTGAATATCAGTGAAACGAACGCAAAACAGCTAAATTAAGAGAAAAGGCTGAAAAGACGAACCTTGGATTTAAAATCAACAGCACTTTGTGGAAAAAAGGCCGAAGAGAAACCCAGACTAATGTATGTATCAAACATGTCCCCGCGATGCTCGCTGAATAAACATCTGTGGAACAACTGAGGAAGAGAGGAACTAACACACAGCTCGCTCTGAGCGACACTGATGGACTCCGTGTGACTTCAGTTATCAGCCTGTTAAAATCAACGACAACACAGACTCTTCATGAGCTTAAAATCAAGGTCTCTGAAAACTGAAATGGAGACTTTAAATGAACAGTCAGTCAGAGGTTTGTAGTTCTGAGTGAGATAAAGTGTTAGTAAAGGTGTAACTGGTAATAAAAGGACAGAATTTGAAGGTAGCTCCCCGACTGACAGCTCTTTGTTCTGTTTTTGAGCGTTAAAGCAAGTTAACTTGTGTCAGACACTGGCAGAAGTGTCAGTGTTTCCAAGGATCTCATGTTTTGTCCTTTCCTGCATCTAGAAGTCTGTGTTCAGTCTGTAACTGATGTCTTTAGCTGAACGACATCACGGTCCGTGTTTGTTAACTGAGATCTATACCAACGTTTCAGAGCGGATCTTTGTGTTTTGACTGTTTCTCTATAATGAGTTTTACTCCAGCGTCTGTGATGAAGTGTCAGTTTCTCAAAACGTGCAACTAGTTTTAATTAAAATCTCACAATTTCTATCAATTAGCTGCAGCATCTACACACACACACACACACACACGCAGACCTACATTCACAGCCCGATCCGGCCATCACCAGTTTGTCCGCCGGCAGTGATCGTCTGACCGTCCTCACCACCTCCACCCGCTCCTCCTCCGTCAGGTACGGGTACTCGCCGTTGGAGCCTTGAACCACCAAACCTGCAGCACAAACACACCGTCCTCCTCTGTTACCTCTGCAGGCCGAGACACGTTTATATCATATATCTACTGTAACCTACAAGGTCACTTTATTACACAGATGAACTGAATGAAAAACACCAGTAATACTCCAGTAAAGTGCCTCAGAACTGTCCTTCAGTGTAATAAAGTCAATGTTCTCCATCACTGGGTCAGAGTGTTAATGTGTTACCATGGTTTCAGTCGTGTGATATTAACTCTGTGGAAAAGTGACTCAATTACAGCTGAACTCCTTTCAGACGCTGCTCAGAGTATCACTTACCTTTACTGGCTACAAACACGTACATGAAGATTCCATTATTAATCCGAACTGAATTAAAAAAAACATGATTTTAAAAGTAACTAAGTTGATTACAGATCAGACGAAGAAAATACTCATACACGATCAATAACCCCCCAAAAATGACTTCATTACAGTAACTGGAGTAGTTGTAGTTCGTTACTGTCCCCCCTGGTGGAGTGGAGTGATACTGTACCACCAGTACAACACCATGCTGGTGTAATCTGTTACAGCTGATGGATAATTACACCTGCAGCAGCGATGAAACACCAGCAGAGGGAGACAAACACCTGCAGGCCTCCAGGTGAGGGTGCGTTAATTCCTCTGTGCTGAACTTTACTGCTGAACTCCAAAACCCTCAGCAGACTGACTGACTGATGACTGACTGACTGACTGACTGTTGACTGACTGACTGACTGTTGACTGACTGTTGACTGACTGACGACTGACTGATGACTGACTGAGAGCCTCAGCTGGTTTTTACTTTAAAAGTGTGTCTGGTGTCTAAACTTCCTTCAGGTTCGACCAGAGTCCTGCAGAATATCACTGATTTTGACCCATGAACCGGAGTTCTGATGGACCAGCTGGACCCTGACTGGGCTCAGACTTCAGGAGCCTTTTTCTGAACTTCATGCGGGTCAGAACCTGAAGTCCTGCCGTGCTCGGTCCTGACCTTTGAACGGTATCTCTGCGTATTTCTTCAGGTTCGCCTCCAGCCTCTGGTAGTCCACGTCCTCCTTGGCGGTGAACGGAGTGGCGATAGGCGGGTAAATCCCGCTGAGGTCCATCCCGGCTGCTGCTGTGTAGCTCTGGGTTCGTGTCCGCGGTTCTGGCCGCTGCGCTGCTCTGAGCAGCGGGCTCAGACCTCTCCATGCCCGGGCGCACTGCATGCTGGAGCGGACTGAGTGACGCAGTGAGCGCTGGGACCGAGAGCAGCTGCTGCAGCCGAGCAGTTAATCACTAACCCGCTTCGGTCAATATTGACCCGAGTTTAGAGTTTCTGAGACACTTTGAAACCGTCCCAACTCTTCCTCACCTGACCCGAGTCACCGACCCGCGTCACGCACACGCGGAGTTTAAACGTGCGTTTACTTTTGCAGATTTCCCGCGAGCAGCTGCGTGACGGACGCTGTCACTCAGCTGTCACCTGTCTGAAGGAAACTATAAGGAGCTCACACGCGCGTTTCACCGCGCGGTATTCGCAGCTCCAAGTATGACGCAATACATCCCAAAGCTCCGCCCACAGGAAGTTAGGGATCATCAAACAAAACCAGGTCCCGGGACACCAAGTTCTGCTGTCAGCTTGTAAACCAGTTAATGAAAAGTCTGTTAATGTTCACAGGCTGCAGGAGCAGCTGCGACTTAAAGGGTGAATCCACCAATTTTACACATTTAAGTGTGTTTACAGGCCTGCTGCTGTGACTCTGGAGGAAGTGGTGTGAAGAGTTTTGTGGCTCTGGAGGAAGCTGAATGTATCTGATGCAAGTGATGTCACTCACACCTTCCTCCACGGGTCAGAAACCCGACTGACACCCACTGAGATCAGCATCTACACCCGGGTCGACCCACTCAGCAGCAGGCCCGGGTTTTTATCCCCTCGGCTCGGCTTCAATCTCATCTTAAGACCCAAATGAACCCTGCTGGAAAAAACAGCTTAAACCAGCACCGAAACACAACATATGCTGGTCTTGCTGATGTGTTTTGGTGCTGGTCTATGCTGGTTTTTCCAGCAGGGAACGCGCTAGATTCTAAAGTATATTCTGCCACATGAACACGTAAATAAGGCGTGAACTCGGGATGTGGTCCATCGTTGTTTTCTCTTCTGTCAAATCTGCTTCTGACGTGAAATAAAGTGACACTTTAGACAAAAATCACCTTTTTAACAGGTTGACCTGCGTTTCTCCGGCCTGTGCAGACCCACTAATTATGACATCAGTTGGTTAAGTTGCATTGTGGGTAATGTAGGCACCAGGTGTTGAAAAAGAAGTGTAGTAAAGTGATATTTCTGGTTCTGCTGAATCGATTGTGGTCATTTGTCGTTAAACTGCTTTTCAAAAGCTGCTGCCTACATTACCCACAATGCAACTTAGCCACTGAGTGACGTCACATCATTGGAGTACTTTTAGAACCTGTTACTGCAGTAAAAGATCTAAAGACTACAGAAGACTGTTAGCGCCAGGAGTGAGAAAACACATGAGAGGACACTGTGTTTATGAGCTGACAGAGAAATAATGTGTTTGTTTCTAAAGCTGATACAATTTCACCGACTCGTCTGCAAAAGTCAGTTTGTTGGATGAAGTGTGACGAGTTCGACTTTTTTCTTCAACTACATGATGAGAAACTTTCCTCCTCTCATTTCTTCTTCTCACCTCTCGCCCTGACACTCTTCTGTAAAACACACATTCCATCTCTATGTCATTATAATTTATATGGAACTTATTCCATCATAATAATAATAGAATATATATATATATATATATATATATATATATATATATATATATATATATATATATATATAGAGACGGTTGATTTTATTGAACCTCCTTGTTTGAAGCAACAACTAACAAAACATCGACAAAAGACGAGACAACAAATATGAATTAACACAAAAGAATAAAATTACAAGAGGAACACACACGAGATGATCAGCAGGTGTTTTTAACATTAAAACAAACCACTGGGACTCAGTTTGATGTGTCGTCCTGCTCTGCCTCCGGTGGCCTCGACACTACTGCCACCGTGTGGAGAAGCAGCTGTAGCACAAAGAGCTTCTGATGGTTTTTAATTAAAGCAGTTTGTTTGTTTGTATTTTCCACATTAGCTTTTCCCTGTTTGTTCTGATCCTGTGTGTCGTCACACTGCTTGTACTCCACCATCACCTCCTGCTAAATTCCTTTGACTCTTCCTCCCTAATTTTGAATATTTGGGACTTTTCACTGTGTGTCTGTGTTGTGTTATAAATGTGGGACTGCAGCAGGACTGAAGGCAGATCCATGTGCTTCTCGTGGGGGTCCTTAAATGAGCATAAACACAAAATATAGACTACTGATTAAACTTTATATCAACATAACTCGTGGTCCCTGCAGGATGCACCAGTTTAAATCTCTTACCTGCTGTGAATTTTTAGCGGTCGTCTGCACCTTGAAACCCAAAAACTCAGAGAACAGACTGTTGACATTTCACTAGATGTTCTCTGTAGACGTATAAACATACTGTTGGAAACATCCGCAGCTCAGACTGCAGCACGGAGCATCTGATGACCTGAGGACGAGACTCAACATACAAACATCTTCATCCGCAATCTAAAACGTCAGAAGGTTTCGATGGCCCAGAATATGATCATGCAGACTGCAGCATTAAAGGGGCAGTGTGTAGTTTTCAGGAGATGAAATTCGAACTCAGAATTTATATATTCACAATATTAACGAGGTAATAATACAAGCTCGGAAATATTTATTGCTTCCATGAGTGAATAAACAAGCTGCTCTCAGAGGAGAATAAGGTCCCAGAACACTAGCCGTTTTTAAACAGCAAGCCGCCAATGTAGCCGTCCTTTTTGAGGCTAGTACCGCGGATTTAGACAGAAGGCGGTAAATTGGGGGTCTGTTTTGATCCGCCAATTTGGCGCCTTGGAGGGAACACTTATTTCCACCTCCATTGCTGTAAATCCGAGCCGTCAATGTGCCGGCAATTGCATGAGATGGGTGGAGGTGTCGATGACCTGCACTGTTGTGCGACCCACAGCCGGGGAGTTTTAAAACCAGGAAACAGCTGATCACAGCAGTCAGTCCATCACTTCTTCCACGGATGTCAAGATGAGCAACTGGACAGCTGCTGAGATCCAGGAGATGCAGCGTCTCCTCGGTCTCTGTAGCTGTCTTCATGTCCGCTTGTTGTTGTAGCAGCGAGCTACTAGCGGTCGCTACTTTCAAAATAAAAGCCCCCCGCTAAGAACCCAGTTCTAAACTCCAATGGGCTGCAGTGTAAAGCTCTTATTTTGAAGACAAATTCGACCTGCTTCACTGTTCACTGCCTAACTTCATGCTTCACGTCACATCACATGTTTACGTCTACCCAAGTGGCAGCTTTTAGGAAAAGAAGGAATATTACACACCTTGCTTTTAGAAAGACAAGGTGGCACATTGCAGCCTTTACCTTGCTGCAAATGTGCCGCCTTTTCTATCTAAAAGGGGCTACAGTTTAAAGATAGAAAGGTGGCAGGGTCCACCACACATAAACAAAGTAAAACTGTATAAATGTGTCCTTTGAGGTCAGTTTTGTTTATTCAGTCATGAAAACTAAGAGACTTTGATTGTTTAGTTTGTTTAAGCAGAAGAAATAATCAGTCAGTTCTGATTAAAAATGTTGTTCTCAAAACTGGAGACTGCTCCTTTAATTTAACTGGTTCGTGGTCTTGAGAAAGTCCAAGTGGTGTCGTCTCCAGTGTTGAGAACAGACATCAGAGCTGCACCCAACTATTACCTTCAGTTAATGAATCCAGGACAGAAACAAGCACATGATCTGTTAGATGTGCACAAGATGTCGTCGTCAATGTATCAGCAGATTATCGATAAATCAACTAATCATTTAGATGATTTCCCAGAGCAGCTGTATAAAGTTTGTGTCCTCCAAAGAAAGTTTGTTCATTTAGTTTGTTTAGACAGAAAAATAATCTGATCAACGAGGATCCTTCTCTTCTTCCCCAAAACTACGTAATGCTCCTTTAATAAGCGCGGGAAGACTTTTCACTTGTTTTGGTCATTTTGATGTTTTGTTTTTTTTTCATGTGAGAATCTGAATTTATAAAATCTGAAGTTTCTAAACAAGAGATCTTTTTACAACCACTACAGTCGAACGTAACGACAGTTATCACCAAAACTAGTGAGTTAATTAACGTTAACTAATTCCTTACAGATCAGCTGAAGGTGTCACACACCAGATGTTTGCTTGTAGCTGGAAACAGACAAAGACAGTTAGAAAAAACAAAATAAGTCAATAATAAGAAACACTTTTCGGCTGTGAAACTCTTGTTAAATGTTTCTAACTGGCTGTTGCAGTCACGTGTAATCCTTTAAATACTCACCACCATGTGTGACGTCATAACAGCCGGTAAATCACTATTAATAATCATGATTAATAAGAGTTAATTAAACTTTAGTCAACAAGCAATAAAACACATTTTAAACCATTTATCAAGCAGTGGTGACGGTTTTTATTAACATCAGCTACAACTCTACAATAAACAAAAGGTTAATAAAGTGTTTATAAAACATTTAATTAACTTTTTATGAAGTTTAAAGCTGTTTTTTGTCGGAAAAAGATGATGTTTGAGTCCCAACTCGTCTAAAAACTGATGCTTTGGGATTATCGGCTGGATTTACTATTTATTCATCATGTTTATTATGTTTAAAGTCAAATAATTCACTGTCATAGTGAAATCATTGCGATCACTGTTCGCCAGAATATAACAGTCCACATGAAGTCTGTGTTCGGAGACTCACCAGGAGAGTACGGAAGCCTGAACCTGCCTAAAAATACAAAATAAAATCAATAATTGTTGAATAAATAGTTGAATTAATACAAATGTTAATAAATACAGAGGCGAATTAAAGCACACACATCTATTTATGACACATGAATAATAATTGGCTTCTTTTATTTTCAGATCATTTAATATGTTATTAATTTATGAGGCCTCGTGTCTGGTGTCGGCAGGGTGAATCACAGAACCGAAGGAATCCACTAAACGAAAAGTAACGGATTACTTTTTACCAGCAGTCCTCTGTCAGCTCTGAGCTCGCGGCTATTAATAGAAAGTTACGTCACGGCGCGGCGGAGCGCGCATCTCAGCAGCCGAACATCAGAATCACCGCCGTGTGCGGAGAGCGACGGGTCCCTCCTTCCAACACATGGACCGGAACCACGCAGCACCACGTGACCCGGGAGTCCTGGACTGAACGAGCAGCTCACACCGCATCATGGCTGCGGAGGATGCGGCCGCGCGGTTCCGAAGCGGAGCCCTGCCGTCCCGCGGGGCTCCGCTCTCTGCGTCCCGCCTGCTGCTGCTCTCCCTGGCCGCCTCTCTGCTCCCCGCCCCGGCGCTCGGCTTGCTCGGCTTTCGGCCGGAGGAGACCGGGGCGGAGCTGTCCGTGGCGGACGGGGTGCTGAAAGCCACCGAGGGGACCCGCTTCATGCTGCGGGTGTATTACTCCACCTCCCCGCAGAGGCTCAACCGAACCGCGGGGACTCGCACCAACAACGCCGCGCCCTGGATCGCCTTCATCGAGGAGCCGACTCCCGGGAGAGAGGGACAAGTTCACCCGAAGAGGAACATGTGCATGGACAAGAACGCCAGGACGTCCGACATCGAGGTTTTGGGTTCTTTCAAGTCAGCCTCCAGTCAGAACTCGGTGCTGGTGGAGCTGCTGGCCAAAGACCTGCGGCGGGGGGAGAAGATCAAGTACTACTCCATGTGCGCCTTCGACGGATCCAAATGGGAACACTACCGGACCAGGGACTTCTGGGTGGCCGTGGCGGAGCGCTCGGCCGTCCCGGAGCTCTGGCTGCAGGTGCTGGTGTCGGTTCTGCTGCTCGGGCTGTCAGCTCTGTTCAGCGGGCTCAACCTGAGCCTGCTGGCGCTGGACCCGGTGGAGCTGCAGGTCCTCCAGAACAGCGGCACCGACAAGGAGCAGAACTACGCGCGTAAAATCGAGTCCGTGCGTCGGCACGGTAACTACGTCCTGTGCACTTTGCTGCTGGGCACCGCGATCATCAACGCCTCGCTCGCCGTGTGGATGTGCCAGATCCTGGGCATGACCTGGCTCTCCACCGTCATCTGCGCCTTCGGGATCTTCTTCATCGGGGAGATCCTTCCACACTCGGTGGCGTCGCGTCACGGTCTGGCCATCGCCTCCAAAACCATCTGGGTGACGCGGCTGCTGATGGTGCTCTCCTTCCCGGTCTCCTACCCCATCAGCAAGCTGCTGGACCTCATCCTCAACCAGGAGATCTCCAACTTCTACACCAGAGAGAAACTCCTGGAGATGCTGCGCGTCACGGACCCGTACCACGACCTGGTCAAAGAGGAGCTCAACATCATCCAGGGCGCGCTGGAGCTGCGCACCAAGACGGTGGAGGACGTCCTGACGCCGCTGACCGACTGCTTCATGCTGGCCTCGGACGTGGTGCTGGACTTCAACACCATGTCGGACATCATGCAGAGCGGCTACACGAGGATCCCGGTGTTTGAGAACGAGCGCTCCAACATCGTGGACATCCTGTTCGTCAAGGACCTGGCGTTCGTGGACCCGGACGACTGCACCCCGCTGAAGACCATCACCCAGTTCTACAAACACCCGCTGCACTGCGTCTTCAACGACACCAAGCTGGACGCCATGCTGGAGGAGTTCAAGAAAGGTCAGGAGACAAACTTCTGTGGGTGTGGGGCAGGACACGAGGAGGAGACCAGGAAGGAAAGGAAAGGAAAGGAAAGGAAAGGAAAGGAAACGAAAGGAAAGGAAACTAAAGGAAAATGTGGGATGGGAGAAGGAAGCAGGGAGGTATAGAAAAAGTAGTTTCTAAAAGAAAGAAGAAGTATTTTAAGGAGATGAGGAGAAGAGGAAGGAAAGGAGGAAACAAGGAGGCAGGTTAAGATAGGAAGAAACTGAGGGGGGTGTAGGAAGGAAAGGAAAAGATGTTTAGGAAGGATGAATGGAAGAAACAAATAAGTAAGAAATGAGGAAGAGGAAGGAAAGGAGAGTAAATCTGTCATGTTGAGATAGTAGTTGAGTAAAAGTATCTGACGTGTTTTTGGGTATTAAAAATAATTTTCTGGCGATGAAAGTACTGATGTATCAGAAGTAAAAGTGCCTTAACACTTCCATGTTTACTGGACTCAGTGCTGGCGTTGTGGACTTTGCTTTGGCTCTGGTGCAGGATGTAATGTATGAAGTTAATCCTGTCTCACGCTCGTGACTGGCGTGTCAAAGCCTCACAGCTGCAACACCAGCTCCACCTCCAGCCTGGCATCGCATGGGTCCTCAGTTACCATGGTAACCTTTAGATGAGGGCGCCTGATGCTGACTGATGTGTTCGACCCGATCTCTTTTCATCCAGTGCTCAGCAGTCAGGTCACACCGTGTCATCGTTTTTAAAGTGTGTAAGAAGTCACCAGCAGGAAAAGCTGAGCGTTCAGTTTGGCTTAGAAACTCCAGCGATCTGAGTCGTTAGTCGGCTTTCATGAGCTCGTCGTCTTTAGCCTACTGAAGGAGCTGGAGACTTGTTTTAAAAAAACATAAACTGGCTCCAAATAGCTCGTCCAGAAGCTCAGGAATCCCAAAATAGATTTTAAGAAGATGTTAGTCACAACCTCGATGTGCAGTATGCATCAATATGGGATTCCTGAGCTTCTGGACGAGCTGTTTGGATCCAGTTTATGTTTTATAAAACAAGTCTTCAGCTACTTGAGTTGATAAGAGGTCGAGCAGATGACTCCGGACATCCTCCCCTTTATTTTTCCCCTAAAGCTTCTGATTTCGAGCACCTGAAAAAGCTCCAGACGACGAGCCGCTTTCAGCCGCTCCTCATGAAAGTTGACTCAGATCACTAAACCAAACCAAACGTTATTTACGGCCCTTAATGAAGATAAACACATCAGTGCACGTCTCGTCTGGAGTGGGTCCACAAGCTTGACGACACATTGAGAGTGTGAATAACATCTTTTTAAATCAGTGTTGGATCTCAGGGCGACACTTTTAATACCAGACGAGCTTTAAGGAGCCGGTTTACGTTTGTCTTCTTGGTCGTCTCCAGCTGCTTCAGTTGTTTAGCAGAATGCTGCGACTTTGTTTCAGTGTGAAGCTCCAGAAATATTTCTTCATTACTTCACCTGACTTTATATCAGGAGAGGAGGAGAGGAGAACTGGATTTTGAAGAAGAAATTCAGAACAACTTCCATTTAGTCTCAGTGAGATCGCTGTTTTTCACAGAGAGACAAAAACACTCATATTCAGACCACGTTTCTTCATTTTTACGTGTTTTGCTCAGTTTTGGAAGACAACATGTTCAGAAGGTCATCGTGTTTTTGTATCCAGCCTCACAGAAACTACAGAGTGCAGACGGATGTGACTGGTTTGAGTGTGTGGATGTCCAGGCTGCCACTGAGCACCTTTCTTTAACCTCTATCTGCTCCTGTCAGGTCGTTCTTCAGCTAACAGCTCGGTGTTGTGAGTGTGTCTCTGAGCTGAGGAGAGTGTGCGGTCTGCACAGCCCCTCCCTGCATCAGAACCACAGTCCAGCCCCAGTGTGCAGCGCTGCTGCAGCAGAACTCTCCCCCCTCCCCTGTGTGGAGTCAGCTGGTACTCCTGCTTTATTGTAGAGAGTCGGATGGGTGGGGTGCTCGGCGGCCAATCAGAGGCGCCGCTCTCCATCGCTGCTGCAAGCTCGGGGACTCTGCATAGTCAGCGTTTTCTGCAGGGGTTTGTGGCGAGGACAGGAAGTAAACAGAGAAGGACACCTTGACCCGCGCTGCGTCTGTTTACTGGAAACAAGTGACAGCTGATTTATTTACATCTGTGCTCATTGTATCAGCACTGAGTTTAACTCTGGTGTCACATGAATGTCACATGTTTTCAGATGAGGTGTGTTTTTAAGCTCGACCTCGTTACGTATTTTTTTTAAAAATGCATTGAAATGATTTCAGAAAGGTTTTAAAACGTGGAGACGGAAGAATTACTAAACCAGGAACACTTCAGATGCAGGATAAACATACAGAATAGATAAATATTACATATATATGCAGGATCCAGTCGTCCTGCAGGATGTACATGTGTTTGTGTTCATGGAGCGTTTGGTTTGGAGCCGGACGTCATCAGAGTTGTAGGCTGAACACAGACGTGACTCCTGAGCCACAGAGGGATCCGGAGGAGATAATCTACACAGACCGGAGGATTATAAACTAGGTTTTTTTCCCCCTCGTCTCTCTCCTCCTGTGCCTCTCTCTCTCTCTCTCTCCCTCCCTTTCTCTCTCTGTAACAACAGTTTCAGGCACTGCGGCAGAAAAACACAGGTTCTCTCATTCATTTCAATGAGACCCTTGCAGCAGCGGAGACTGCAACACAGAGCAAAAAGAAAACACTGTGTTCAAACACTGGTGCTGTTTTCTTCTTCTACTCCTACCCTGTAAAATCAACCTGATCACCAGAAACAATAATGGCAATGTGTGCACATAGTGTTCAGTGCTTTAGGTCTTGTTAGGTTTAGGCTCAGAACCACCAGGTTGGGGTTGGGATAAGATATTTTGGAAGTTCTGGGAAAACGTCCTGTTAATAGTATCCAGATGTTGGAACGCCGCCTCGAACAAAGTAGGTGTGGGAATCTCTCGGCACTTCACGATTTGATTTAATATCAGTTCAGACTGTTAAAAAAAAACATTTTCAGGAATTCAAAGGAATTCAGCTCTTCAAAGTGACGATTTTTTTACGCGATATCTTTCCTTTCACTCAAGTTTGACTTCTGGCTACTTTAAATGACACTTGTCCAACTCGTGTACATGATAACCAGACTGTGGACGCACCTCTTTGTCTGGACTAACATGTTTAATAACAGGCTAACATCGGGGCTAATAAAGTAACCTAGCTTAGAACAACACACTTTTTTGTACATTACGTTTCACCGTCCAATCAATCTTCTTGCTTCAGCCGCCAGAACTGATGAGTGTCTTGATTACAGTCAATAATAATGAGGTAAACTGGACTTTAAATTTCTGATTATTGACCGATTGGTGGCATAATTATTGGTGTCTGAAATGATGTTGGAACAATGTCCGCTGTTTGTGTCACACATATTTAAAAACAAATCAAATCCACGCTTGTATGAAGAGCTCATCAGCTGCAGTTGATGCTACTCGAAGAGTTGGATCGGAGGTAAAATCATATATTTTCCTGCCAACAGTCAGTAAAACACTGATCTGACTGCGTTTAAAGACACTGAGGAGGCGTAGCAGAGAGCCGCCGATCTGCCGAGACTACAGAGGGATTCTTTGGCTTGAATGCAAAGCGGTCTGTCTGCCACAAACAAAGCCGGCCAAGTAACACCTTCCCCACTGTGCACAGCGGCAGCAGTTGCGTGGTGGTACGGAGAACCTTTCCAGTGCCAAGGGGGATGTTGTTTAGACAGATGGGAGGCTGAACGAAGAGCATCACACGCAAAATCCTGGACCGGAGTCTGCGTTCCTCTGCCAGGAAGCTCAAACCAGAGTTTGTCTTTCAACGTCGAGCCAGAATATATGATAAGAACAGCATTCAGTCTCAGAGTGCTTTAATCACAGTCAAAAATCTGTGTTGATGAAACTTCAAACGTCTCTCTTACCTTCTCACAACTAACTCGAGAAAGTTTCCAGAGAAGAAAAGCAAGAAAAAGTTTTTATGTCAGAGTGCAAACTTACCAAACTTACCTGAGCGTTAGGAGGTACCAGCTGTGGGAAATACTGACAAACGTATGTAAGAATTCTACATTTAAAAACATTTAAAAAATCATCTTAAATTATCGACATAATGTGAAGACATTTTTAAGATTTGATGTTTGTTGTTGAAGACATTTCTACTGAAGTTAGCATGCTAACCAGCTAACCCCGGGCCCTGAAAACCTCCTTCTGCCAGCGGTCCAAAGCTCCAACACTCCCCCTGGTTGTCTGGCTAGCTGCACGGCTAACTGAGCTAACGGTTAGCTACGGTCATGGATGTATAAAAAAGAATACAGTTAGCAGCAGTTAGCAGGTACTCGCGGGTGAAATGCTAACCCCTCTTTGTTGGGAGTATCAATTCAAGTGTAAAAAAACAAAAGTTCCCCTTAACCCTCAATGTGATGATTAAATAAACACATAGTTTTATATACATTTGCTGCATTAATTACAACCCTTTGGATTGAAGTTATGTTATAAAATTGGATGGAAAATGTACTTAAAATAAAGGTTTTGGATCCGACCCTTAATTAACGGAGAGCTGAAGAAGGTGAGGTTTATTTAACCGGCTGTTTATCGGCAGAGATCGATATCGAGCCCACAGCTCTTTGTTTCCTCCCTCTGAATCCTCCCCGTCACAGTTACAGTATCCCAGGAGGACGGCTATAAAATATTCAGTGTGCCATTTTTCCAGTTTTGTCTGCCTGCCATCTGTTCCCTGTATTAATGTTATTTATTACACGATTCTGCTGATCAGCTCGTACCCTGCAAACACGAGTGATGTGGTGTAATAAAGCGTTATTCACGTTATATGTAGTCATCCACAGCGATTTAAAGCCTTTTTAAAGAGCGATCAGGCTGTTTAGGAGGAGAGTCTCTGGTCTGCAGCCTAAAATTCACTTTTCTTTTCATCTTCTTGTGACTTACATCCATTCCATCGAGTTTTATTATCTTACACTATTAGATCGTCTTTATTAAATGATCATTTTCTCACCGTGCTCGCCCGGCGCACCGTTGTGTTCACAGCAGGAAAATCACAGGTGTGGATAATTAATCACACCAGCTTTGCGTGCCGGTTCTTTGGCCCTCGGGCAGAGGATGCTCACTCACAGCCAGGCTACTGGGACACTTTAGTGGATCTGGGTCATAATTAATCTTGTTAATTACACTCGTGCTTTCCCTTCTATGACATACGACAAAGTGTGTCTTCAAAACTGAAGGACAACTGTTGAATAACTCTGGTTTGATATGCTTTTCCTCTTCTAATTACAGTCTTCCAGCCTAGAAAGATGAATAAAGACATGTCAGATGTGAACACGGTGCACCACATTACATTATCTCAGTAATTAAGTCCATTAAGCTCAGAAAGGAAGGCATCCCTCGGTACCACTTGAGCCCGTGAAAGGGCTTTTGTTACCTATCGAGTTGCATTAAAAGGTGAATGTACGCCGAACCACAGGAGAGAGAACAGCAAGAAACAATGTCTACACATCGTGACTTTGAATAAAAATGGAGGACCGTGTCTCCAGTGGATGGATTATCTGGATTATGCAGAAAATCATCTGGTAGAAAACAGTTGAGAACACGACTCGAGCTTGTGACCTTTGACACGCGTCTCTTTATCATCTAAAATCTGATTTCTTTTTGCCCTGTGCGTCCACAGAAAATGTTTAATACTCTCATCAGATTTTTTAAAAAACAATTTATATTTTCACAGTTATTTTCCTGTTTATTTACAGATTGTTCCTGTATTTTTTTAGATACATGAAAATATCCACGAAATTACAAAAATAGGCTGTGAATTTAAGTATCTAATGTAAAATAACATGAAAAATCTGTTTTTATAGTTAGTTAATAGATGGAACTCTTACATTTGAGTTTAAAACTGTAATTAGGGGGCCAAGCCTGAGTGGGACCAGCGGTGCTAGGAACCCTATTGTAATTGTAAAGATTTTTATTTTTATTTTTCTCCGGCTAAAAGTGGTGCTGCAGCCTAAACCGTGCAAGGGAGGGTGGTGCAATTTGGAGGGTTGGTCCAGACTCCTGCGAATATCTCAGACACAAAAAACTACATATATCCGCCTGCAGGGGGCGCTATAACCTAGGCCAACATGTTTTTGCCTATAACTCCAAAATCGTATGTCGTACATTCAAAAACCTTGTATCCCCAGATTCCCTGAATGGAGCTGAATTACTTTGCGATTGGCCACGCCCACGTCCGGTTAGAAAGTTTTTTTTGCAAAATCGCAAAAACTGGAAAACCTACTTTTTCGAACTCCTCCTTGGGATTTTGTTCGATCTGCGTGAAACTTGGCACGTACACTCTTCCGCTGGACCTGGTCTAAAGTTAGCAAAAGAATTTTGCTCGGTCAAAAAATTTGCAAATTAATAACGAACACATTTCTGTAGCTAGCTCTAAAAATGTAAACGGTTTGATATTTCGGTCAAACTAAATGCTATTAACACCAAATTTGAGTTCCTTGGTTGGCATGAGACTGGGAAGGGATGAGCCAAATTTGGCGAATTTTGCCCACTAGGGGGCGCTAAAAATATGGGAAGTTTATATCTCCTGAACGGCTGCACCAATTTTTACAATGTTTGGTTGGTATGATGTAGGGCCAATCCTGAGACCATATCTTGAAGGTGGTCATTACTGGTCAATGTGGGCATGGCTTAGTACAACAAATCTAAATCGGCACACATTCAGCCTTTTGCACTTCCACTGCACTTCCCATTACAGCGAATACCACGGCTCAGACGTTGGCCTGTGTCCTCACTTTTGCCCCGAGCCCGTCGTCCTTTGGGGCCAACTTCCGTGGGCTCTGCGGTGCGCGGGGTCCGAGTCGCACGGGGGGGCTTGGCCCCCGTTCATAACTGCTTGCAGTTCTAGTTACTTTATTTATTTGATAAGATAAACTTAGTGACCAATAACAGTAATAGAAGGATTGATTCTTAAAAAACTAAAACCGTATTTTAATCATAGAAAATCTGTATTTCACGAGATTTTATACAAGATGTTATTTTCTCTGCTGTTATTTCTGACAGTGTGTAATATGGTCTATCATTCAATTTCACATGATTTTCTTACAACCTGACAACTTGATATTTGTACAACTTTTGGGGCAGCTGAGGGCAAAAATCAAGGAAATCAAAGAAGAAAAAAACCCCACAGATTTCGTTCTTAAATCTGCAGAATTCAGACAGAACCAACGTACAGCACATCGGACAGAAAACGCCGTCCTCTCTCCCTCTTTCCAGTCTGTTCTGTATGTAAAGGCTGACCTATTTAGCTGAAAGCAGCTCTGCCAGAATTGTGTGAGAGTCTGTGTGAGTCTGTGTGTGAGTGTGTGAACGGTAGTATTTGGCAGGCAGCGAGTGTCGAAGCGGAGAAAGAATCCCAGCGAGGAAGTTGATTTGGAGCCAGACTGCTGAGGAGGAGCCACAAACAACGACTCACTGTTTTTGTGTGTTATATACGTGTGCATGTGTGTCTCTGTGCACATGTTTTGCAGACGGTAAAGTTGTGGATTATGTAACGCTGGAGCGAGTGATGCAGTGCAGTGTCTCGTTAGCCAGTAAGAGAAGCCATCCCTCTTTTTTTTTTTCGTTTCCAGCCCCCCCACCGTAAATTAAATTAGTCTGAGTAAAGGCTGCTCTGTTTTCTGTTTTTCTACCCCTGAACAAGTTTTTTTCATCCAGCAGTGTTTGGATTATTAATTATTCCATTTATCTTTTGGAAGCGCCACAAGATTTTCTACCTCCTCTAAAAACACACCCACTCATCATCCTGGAGGTAAACACAGCAGAAGCACTGCAGACCGAGTGTGTGTGATGGATTGTGTGTTTCGTGTTGCGTCCTCCCTGCTGTTCCACCCACTCCGTTCATCAGCCCGCAGAGCTGCTCTCCCACTCTGCGTGAGTCACAGACGCTGATCCAAACTCTAAATATAAAGCCTGACGAGCTTATTTTAACAATTACAGCTGTTATAGTGTAACTGTCAGGGGTCAGTAAATTATGAGACATCTGTACCTTTAAAAACAAATGTTCTAGCTGCTGCAGTTTTTGATTTATTGATGTTGTGAAGCTGCTGAAGACCTTGAGGAAATCACTACATTTGGCTCGCTGGCAGTAAAAATGGAAACACTTAAAAAAAACCTCAACATTTCTCAGTTTTAATCTATGTGATCAAGTATTTCCAATTATTTGTGAAAAAAACGATTAAAGGGGCACAAAGAAATTTAAACTTAATGAAGTAATAATACAAACTTTAAGTACAATAAGTGAATAAACAAGCGGTTCTTGGAGGAAAATAAGGTCCCAGAAAGCTGTTTGAAGCTAGAAAAAGGTGGCAGGGTCCGCCACATATAAACAAAGTAAAACAATATAAATTGTGTTTTCCTTTAAGGTCAGTTTGTTTAGTCAGTCATGGAAAGAAAGATAGTTTGATTATTTAGTTTGTTTGGATAGAAACAGAATCAGTCAGTGAAGATCTCTCTCTTCTGATTAAAAATGTCTTCGGCTAAAACTACGTGGTGCTTCCAGACGTTAACATTATTACACTGCCTTCCCTTTCTTCCCAGAAACTGGATGAGAAAACAGAACAGCTTTAAACTTGTTTATATTTAAATTTAAATCTCCTGGTTGGATGAAGGAGCTCCAGTCCCTGAACAGCTGCATCACTAAAATAAATTGGCAGTATTTGTAGTTATATAAACACTGAAGAAGGTCAAATTTATCTTTGAGATATCGCTATGAAACCTCCCCAGCTGATTACTCACATTAAGTTCAGTTTCAAGTCTGAAATGTTATGTTTATAAATGCAAATGAGGCCTTGTCTAATTTACATGCACTGATTTGCATCGTAAACATATTAAGAGCAAAAATCTGAAGTTGGATTAACGGCAAGTTTCATTCTTGTGTCTTTTTTTGATATAAAAGGTTTATGTAGAGGTGATTTTGAATATCTTTCTTTGTGTCACTCCATAAACCAGAAAACAAACACTGAATGATTGAAAGAAAGTTGGGTGCATGTAGGAGTTACTGTTTCTTTACCGAAATGAAAGTTGCCAATGTTCTTATTGACAGTCAATAATCATCTATCAATAATCAATAATCAATCTTCTGCTGATGACGGGTCAAAGTGACACTGGTTAACTTCCTCCTCCAGGGAAGTCTCACCTCGCCATCGTGCAGCGAGTGAACAACGAGGGCGAGGGCGACCCGTTCTACGAGGTGATGGGCATCGTCACCCTGGAGGACGTCATCGAGGAGATCATCAAGTCAGAGATCCTGGACGAGACGGACCTCTACAGTAAGTACAAAGAAACACTCACATGTTGGAGTTATGGTACAAAGTGTTGTGGTTCTCATCATGTGCGTCTGTCCCGGCAGCTGATAATCGCTCGAAGCGCCGCGTTTCTCACCACGAGCGGAAGCAGCAGGACTTCTCCATCTTCAAACTGTCGGAGAACGAGATGAAAGTGAAGATTTCTCCTCAGCTTCTGCTGGCGACGCACCGCTTCCTCTCCACAGGTAACGATCGATCAGCTCGTGTTTCTGTGCTGTCGTATCTCTGTCTTTAGGGAACAAACAACAGAAGAGACGAGGAAAATCTTCCAAACTGGGAATATTTTCCTCAGCCTCAATTCTTCAAGGGGGTCCAGATTTAGGATTAAATGATGACGGAAATCTTGCAGTGGTTCAGTTCACGTCCTTCAAGACTTGAGAAACAAATTCAGGCTTCTTACGTCCTGTTGATCGTTCAACCTCTAGCTTTTATTTCGTGTCCCTCAGTAACTGTGACCCTCTGTATCCTCCATCAGAGGTGGAGCCCTTCAAACCAGCTCATATCTCAGAGAAGATCTTGTTGCGGCTCATCAAACACCCCAGCGTGGTTCAGGAGCTCAAATTTGATGAGAAGAACAAGCGAGCGCAGCAGCACTTCCTGTTCCAGCGCAACAAACCGGTGGATTACTTCATCCTGGTGCTGCAGGTACCCGACATTATCTTTAGACATTTGATTGGTGCAATTACCGGCAAGGATTTATCTGAAGTAGCTGACTTCATCTGTTGTACCGTGCACTAGTCTCTCCACACCTGCAATACTGTGCAGAGGTGTGGGGGCACACATATAAAGGCTCCACACAGCCTTTTGTTAATACTCCAAAAAAGAGCTTTGAGAATCTTATATTATGCCGACTATAGGGCACACACAAATCAGTTATTTATTGAATCAAGAATACTCAAACTATATGACTTAATAAACTATTGCACACTACAAATGATGTATAAGGCTGCTAACAAAAGTCTCCCTCACAACCTGCAAATACTTTTCCTAGACAGAGAGAAGAGTTACAATCTCAGAGGGAACATGATTTTCAGGCAAAGGAAGGTACGAACTACGTAAAAATCCTTTTCCTTATCGGTAACAGGTGTTAAACTATGGAATGAGTTGGAAGATGATGTCAAAAAATCAGCAACACTAAGTGGCTTCAAGAAAAAGTATGTAAATTCAACCGTTGACCAGTACAGATTAATACAGGATGGTTGATTAAGGTCAGAGGCACGAATCAACAGACACTGTGTTGAGACGACATGTGAGCATAACAAAAAAAAACATTCTGTACCCAAACAATAAGTTGAGCCTGAGAAACTTGTATGGTCCAAGGCCAATGCCAGTTGTACGTAGCAGGATGTTGTTATAATGTGTATCAACAATGTGAATTCAGCTCTGTATGCTACTGCTGTGATATGTTTTGTCAAATGTCATAGTAAAAGAAATTGTTAGGTAAAAATGTAAAATGCAAAAGATAACAAAAGATTAGGATGAAGATTTTATCCTGTGGGTAATGGGGGCGGGACTAGATAAGCTTTG
>CAEMYA010000731.1:1053479-1105448 GCA_903131615.1 Diplodus sargus | reverse complement strand
CTCTCTCCCTCTCTCCCTCTCTCTCCCTCCCTCGCTCCAGCTTCACCTCCCCACCCCTCGATCTATACCACCCTCCTCCTTTTCCTCTCCCTCCTGCTTCACATCTCACATCCCTCACTCCTCCACACCATCAACTCTCAAGTACACTTCAACTTTTAACATATGACGGCAAATTGCAACTTATCTGTGTGACAAGTGAGCAGAATATACAGTACATCAGTACTATCGGGCCGAGCTCGGCTTACAGATAGATCCAGTCTTGGCGATAGTGCAGGAAGAAAAAATAGCACGGCTCCTTCATTCACCTCAGTGTAACTGCTGCTGGCGCACAGCAGAGGTGCTGATGCAGAGGGCTTCGGACAAACACTGCGTTTTGGCAATCAATATATCAGCTGACTTACATTTCACATTACAGTACATGTGTATGAGCTGACAGTCATGTCAGGAGGGGAGAGGATGGTGGTGGAGAAACAGCTGCGTTACAAGGAGACCTCGGAACAGTTTCTATCCATGTTTGTGGCGACAAAACCAGATATTTCAATCCAAAACGTGATCTTTCCCTGAATTAACTGTCAGCACAGCGGTGTCACAACTGGATATTAAAGAAAGGCTCAGTTTCAACATGTCAGTCGTCTACAGACCAAAAGTCATTCCTGCAATATTTATGATAAATCAACATCAAGATCTACCTGATTTTAAAAGATGCCTGAATAATTTATAATTAGTTTATTCCTGATCAAGTTTTCTGTTTCAGTGCTGTGATGTTATTTTAGACATTAAACTGTAAAGTTTCCTCCCTCCAATATAAATGTCACAAAGGTTTGATAACCTCATCTGAGGAATGACTGCAAAGACTTTGTTCATATCTGCCGATATATTGATATCAGAAGCTAAAATCACATATCCGCCTGCTCTGATTTACACTGTGGTAACTTTGTGAAATCCTTCGTCATAATATCATGAATCTTTGTGTGGTGATTTGGCACGAGACACATTTCTGTCTTTATATGATCGCTGACTGTGCAGCACCAGCCCGTCCTAAGACTGAAACAAGTCACACTAAAATAAGTAACAGATAAGCATGCAGCAGAAGCAGGTTAACACCCGCGTGCACGCTGACATCTTGTTATTGTTGCAGCAGATTGGCTCCATGCAGCGTCTGCTCCTCCGGCCCCTGTGGAGGCTTCATAGACGCTGGTTACCTCAGCCTCAGGCTGGCTGCCATTTGAAAGTAGACGGCTCATCAAGATGAGTGACAAGGGTTGGGGCTAAAACTGACCAGCTGAGGAAGAGGAGGGTGAAGAAATCCAGACAGCAGTCACTGCTGACAGAGGCTGGGACTGAAGCTGCTGTGCATCAAGCTGTTTGCTGTGAATTCTATGATTTATTCTAGTTATTTCTCCCTTTCTTTTTTATCTCCATCTCATTTGCCCAACCCCCCTCCTCCCTCTGTCTCTCCCTCTCTCCCCCTCCTCTCTCCCCCTCTCTGCTTATCCCCTGTTAATCTAGATTTGCCATGTGGCCGAGCCAGAGCTGGATGGATGGGGCTTTGCACACAGTTGTCCTTGCCTCCATTTTGTTTGTCCTGACATAACAGCTTGATGTCAGGGCGACAAACTCTCAGAAATTGCTTTTGTCCCCGGTGTCGAGCGAGCTTGGCCGCTATACCACAAATTTCACAAATTACACATCCAGTGTCTCCATCACTCTTACAGCGAAAGTCGCCGTAAAAGCTCCAAAGTGAAATAAAACTGTATGAAATAAAATCTCCATGTGATATAAGCCGAACTGTCACTTTGGGTGCTACTGTCTGCTGTGACTGGGGAGGAATCCTGCTGGCCTGGATCTGTGTCCTGTACCTGACCCCATGTGGAGGATTTCACAGTGAATTTCTGAAACAATACCAAGGGAATTATGGGTAGAGCACGTGACCAGCTGTTTGTGGCCGAGTGGCTCCTGGTGATTGAAGTCTTTGTGAGTAAAGCTTATAAAGGTCGCGTCCGATCCTGTTGCCCTTGTCAAACACTGTCCTTCAAAGCAAAGGAGACGCGCCGCATTAACACGGAGATCCACAGCTCGTGTTGGTGAGATCAGAGGAGGTTCAGTCCAAGTCTCTGACTGTGCAGATGAGGAAATTAATGCAATTATGCCATTTGGAAAAATTAACATTGTTTTTGTGCTATCATGTTTCATTAATGATGGATGTGAGAGGGATTTAATTTAAGAAGTTATGCAAACTAGATTTTTTTGTGTGTTTAATTGCCGTAATTTTGTAACTGGGGACTGTGACATCCCATAAAACGCACAAACAAAATTCAAATGTGAGCTGTCAATCACGTCCAGAGACTTGGTATTGCTTTTCTGAAACCCGAGGACAACTCAATTTGAAACAACCGTCCTTTATCGCTGCTCACTCAGCTATATTGACAAGCGGACGACCCCGGCCTCTCTGCAATCTCGCCAACAGCCGAGAAAATTCTCTAAGCAACAAAAAAGGCTGTTGACATATTTTGGAGAAGGTTCTTCCAATGTGACCGTTTTCCACCGAGGGGCTGTAAATTTCCGCAGCGTATTCTGACAGGCGGATAGATGAGCAGAGTTTACCACTGTCCTCTCACAGGATGGATCGTAATGGTATGCAGATGCTGTAATGACATTCCTCTGCAGTGTAATCACAGCGCCTGGCACATTAATTTCATTGGAGTGGAAAAGCACATACATCATTTTTGTAGTTTCCTGTCAAACTCCCGCTACATGTGGACATACATTACTTTAATTATTAAAGTCACTGCGGTTCCAAACCAGCCCAATAAAAAGAGAGAGTAGCTGTTTCAGTCGGAGATGATACACTCTTCAATACAAAAGGAGGTGAAGCACTATTACACCACCTGCACAACATGAACTAAAGCTGCTGTAAGAAGGTACGTCTGCTTCGTTCAAATGACAAGTCACACAATGAAAAGCACACAGCAGTGCAGCGCGGCAGAGTCTGTGGATCAGGGAGACATTGCTCCGGAAAATTAAAGCTCAAGCAGGAAATGTTTCAGGAAGTATTGGATCTAAAGCTGCTTCTTTCACCAATAAAGGTTGTGTCTCTATTTCCAGAGATGTTCTTCCACCATTAGTCTGAAGTAAGAGATGATGCTTCTCAAGTCACGTCAAGTTTTTATAGTTTGGAAAAATAAAGACCAATTAAAAGTTCACTTCAGCCAAATCATGAACAACTTTCTAAACCTCAAAACTGGAGTTAAAGCCATAAAGTTTTGGGTTTTCAGGATCATCTATGAGTTCAGCTCTGCTGTGGTGACCGGAGGGTTGCAGGTTCGAGTCCGTGTGGACTGGAAGCTGCTGAGGTGCCAGTTCACCGTCTGACATCTCTCCATACATTAACACATGTGCATCCACATGTTACCTGGTAGGTTACTGTCCACATGATTATGGGTGATACTTCAGATCACCGTGAGTCATAATAACTGACACACTGCCGGCACTTTGGAGGCTTCAGACGCTTCAGCTAAGTGGCCTAAGCAATAATAATAGTGTTAGTGGTATTCGCTCCATAAAGTCTCTAACCTTGATCTTCATGAATGAATGATATGCCGATCTAATCGCTCCAAGAATGAGGACTAGCTTCCTGTTACCATGGAGGACCCGGGTCCAGCTGAGTGACAGAACGTGCTGGTACTGTTGTGCCTGTAATCGGTAAAAGGAATGACGGAGACTTTGAGGAAACGCCCGGTTAGTGCACGTGTGTTAGTGCACGTGTGTCAGTGCACGTGTGTCTGCGTACACACGATAACAACAAATATCAAAAAATCTGCTGCATTGAAGATTTCATCTTTAAAATGCTTTAAATGACGTGTATCAGTTTCCCATTTCAACAGGAGAGTCCGTCTTCCCCGACAGACGCTGCAGGTTCACTAAACTTTCAAAGAAAATTCTGATACGAGGCCTAAATCAGTTTCACCTGGTGACGCAGAAACACTATCGATCTCTGAAATCTTACACCTAAAAGCATAAAACACACAGACTAATGAAAGACACAATTCATACTCCATCTTTACAAGATAAAACTGTGAAATTTCTCTTTTCTTTACAGGATCTCAAGCTGTTGTACAAAGTATTGATGAAACAATGGTGCGATGTCACACTGAACGTTAATAAATGTGAATAAACGGTGAAGAAAATCCCTCATCTTGTCCTTAAAGACTGAAATCAGCCGTGCAGGCAGGTGGCGTTGGATTCTAAAGCCTCTCAGAGGGCAGAAGTGCTATCTCTGCACTTTACTGAGATCATACGACAGGATTTCTGGGTACTGAAGTTTAAATCTCTTCACTTCCTCAACACGCACAGTTTCCAAGGTAGCTGTGGCTCGAAATAAGCAGAACTCCCCCGTAGCTGATATATTCAGCTGGTGCGCTCTGAAAGCGTCTCTCATCTGAATAAATCTTCAGTCTCCCTGAATTCAAAAGGTCAAAATGTTCTTGACCAGCGCGCTGATTTGACATCTTTGCACGGCTGCCAGCTCCTCGCTCAACTCTCATCCAGTCCAGTGACGCTCCACCATCTGTTCTCTCTGCCTCCATCTCCTTTCCTCCCCGCCCACCCTTCAGCACGCGGTGTTTTCCTTTGGTTCTGATGCAGACGTGACTAAGGCTTCCTGAAACGGACCCTAAACACAATGTTTAATATGAAGAGGACAGATTGCCGTGAAGTAAAAGCAAGCACAGAACTATTTTCACTTTATTGTCACTGCTATTTATTTTTTTTAATCTTGACTTGGATGGGGAGGAGAAGTGTTTACTAAAGAACAGAACTGGAAAGCGGGCTTATGGGAAATGTGTTCTGAAGGACCACAATCCAACTAATGCCTCCTGATAAAAACACTTCGCTTCCCACAAAGTCCCCGTCTGCCAAAACAGTCAATTTATCTCCCAGTCTGGCTTTAATTGATCCATCTCTGCTACTCCAGTTTTCTGGAAATGAATCAGACCAAAAAAAACAAAAAAACATCACACGAGTTGAGAGCACGCTGCAAGTTCAGAGGGGAGAGCGTCAGTCATACAACATTAACACGAGCTCGCCCTGCGCTGCCGAGTCAGGGAGCATTAAATGACATCTTTTAAACGTTGAGCTCAAATGACATCCAAACCTCCTCACTTCATTCAGAGCTCATCTTCCTCTCTGCTCAGCTGTGCCTCGCATTAATCTGATAGCAGTGTGTTAAAAGACGGTCCCCTGGCACACAGGGAGGGATAATGAATCATCAAGTATTTTTCAGGAGGCAAAAAAACAACAACCACAGGAGAGTCAGCTGATGCAGGAACAAAGTGCCACTGTAATTAGTTTCATACTTGGCAAAAGCACATAGTCCCTCTTGTTACGGACAGCAAATGAAAAAAGACGGCGATCAATACCTTGTGTCGGAATCTCACGACTGGTCGATAGGGCGGCGACCTGAATTCCTCCTTGTTGGGCCTCCCGTCGGTGCCGAGCACAGCGAGACCCAACAGTAGAATTGCCGCCGACCACCATCTGGCTGTCTTCATTGGTCTTCTCCTGTCAAAAAACAAACAAGAATGAGTTTTCTTCTCCAGCGCTGGAGGTTCAATACTGGTTCTACAGGACAATACATCAAGTCCACCACAATTAGTGCCGACAACGTGAACCGCAAAACTGTCGCTGGTTAAAACTAAAGTACGTGCCGTACACTCGGCCAAGAGATTAGATCTCCTTTGAATCAATTACAGGGAAATAGACGTCATGAAAAAAATCTAGATAAAGAAGACAAAGAGCCAATATATTAAGGCAATTAAAGTGAGGGCTTTGGATTAATTAGGCTGAGTGTCTCAGTCAAGCGACTGCGATGTGACGGAGAGATTAAACAGTTTCCTCACATCCGCACAGAGATGCAGCCAAAATATATTTATATCACGGGGGGAGAATATCCACTTTTCACCTCCAATACAACAGCAGTTTCAATAATTTATTGCGCTGTATATAAACGAGTTTGACCTTTGCATGACATGAATTAAACAAAAACAGTTGTTTGTGGGAGAAAAACACACGCTCCGAGTCCCAGAAGCAGCAAAGTGACAGGAAGTCAAAATGCAGAGAGGACGCAGAGAAGAGGATCTGTATTAGCCGGCACTCTCATATTGGCTGACACGAGGTTTAACACACACACACACACACACACACACACACACACACACACACACACACACACACCGTACACAAACCGTACACAAACACACAAGCTTTATGTTAAAATCTGCATTGTGTTTGCTCCCTCTTATTTTCCTCTCTCGTCTTTATCTGTATTTATGTCCTCAGTTCTTTGTGCGGCACGTCGCAGAAATCCCCTCCGTTAGAAGCTTTACAAACACATTTGACTCGACTTGTTGGTTTTCACAGGCAAACACCGAGCGGTGCTTTCTGAGCCGTCTGAAGCCACCAGCGCCTGCTCATCATCCTCCAGCAGAGAGAGATGACTGACAGCAGGACGGTGACCCTGCTTCCTTGTTCCTCTGGAGTGACACTGAGTCAGACAACAATGGCTGTGTTGTGGCAGCTCTGTGGGCCCACATGCTATTCACTGGAGGTCAGGAGTCACGCCTGCAAAGTGGTGTGTCACTGTGATGTGTCGGGTGGAGGGGGAGCAGTCAAACTTTCTGCGTGACACGTGCAAATGTTCACTTTGAAACAACTTTTTTACTTAATGACGGAAATACAGTATCACAGCACCGACAGCAGCTACCGGTTGTATTTTAACTGAAGTATTTCCTTGTTTATTGAAAGGAAGGTACAATGTCACACCTGGTATAGTCGACCTGGTTTGAAATACACAACACTTTGTGATCACCGGTGTTGTTACATCATCACAAAACTGTCTCTCCTTTTGTCTAATGTCTTCTAGAGGAAGGCAAAGACTGAAACTGGGGACGCATCAATTAATCGGCATTAGCTTCAGTTTCAGCCGATGTGTGTGTCATTCACGGACATCGCCTCATCAGCAGACATTCACTGATGCAAGCAGCTAATGTTGATCTATTGTGTCTCATTGATTTTGCTATTCAGCCCAGCCTTCCCTCCGACTGCACGCATATACTGGACTCGCATTACTGTATCCACAATTCTGGCGACGTGCCGTGTGCACACGCTGAGTGCAGTTTGCCTTCAATTCAATCTCAACAACACACCTGTAAAGTTCCATGACTGCATCTTTAACAGTTGTGGTGACAACATCTGTCCAGACAGACACATGAACACCTGGATTAGTGCTCAAAATCACGTCTGTGGTGGTTCCTGAGACAAAAGCTGACTCCAGGACCACATTTTGTTATGATGACACACACGCACTCACACACAGACTCACAAGATGAAAATAATACCAGCCGGCTACGCTGTCGTTGCCGGTAAAGATCAACAGCTGTGGTAGGCTTAGAAATGTCTGCTGGATTCAACGCCCAGTTTCCAACTACCTCTCTAACCTTTAGAGACACTGACATTTAAAAACCAATATTCTCTGTCAAACACGGTGAAAACTTTTTTAGAATCTCAGACGGATCCTCGGAGCTCGTCCGTTAAATGTTCGAGCAAAATTTGACAAACAAACCAGCTGAAGAAGAAGAAACCAATGTGCAAGTTAAATGCAACACATCAGCTTATGGAGGCAATGAAATGAGTAGGAAGCTCGTTTCCAGTGTAGAAAATCATAAAAGTTCTGAACCTGACAAAGTAATTGTTAAACGTGTGGTGATGATCAACAGCCTCAGCAGCCCCCTGCAGACAGCGTACAGTCATCCTGTGCCGTGGGGCACTAAAAGTCCTGCGTACTGCTTCTTTAATGTGATCATATGCATTCTCTGTGCATTTTAAAGCTCTCCAGATCCAGGTAGGAGCGCTGCCTGCAGCTGCTGCTGCTCCACTTCTCTGCTAACAGTCTTTCCGCCACACTAGGTGGATTACCATATCTGCTAGCACAATCAATCAACTTCTTGCGGCGTCCCGGTGTTAAATGGGTTATTAATGGACTAACTTTTGGAGGATGCTGTGTCAGACACAGAGTCATGTGCACAGTTTTCAGAAGTTTAACTGCATCATACAGTTACTAGCAGGGGAATTTAGCTCATTACAATCAGTCAACACCGGAAACAACTTTCAACTTCTACTACTTTTACTACTGAATCATTAGTTTTGAACAGTGTCTGTTGTTGTGTATTTCACTCCCTGAGAGAGCAGAAGCTGTCTGTTCTCTGGGTGTAATGTACATTTAAAACTGCTCCTGCTCCTGCAGCTCAGCTCAGCACACAAAGACCTTTTTTTCTGAGATTTTGTGGCCAATGGTGAGTTAATATTCGTGTCATTGAGTCCACTTTTCTTTTCATCCTGTGCACCATTACTGTTAACTGAGCTTTGGCACAAAGACAAACTGCACAGATCAAGAGGAAGGAAGCAAAACTGAAGAAAAAACAAACGGCCACTGCAGAAATCATTAACGGCAAAGACTCAGCATGTCGTGCTGCTGAGAAGCGTTTCTTATATTTTGTCCCTTTATATAAAAGCGGGTAGACTCAATATTGGAAACAGTTCACAGGATAATTCGATGCAGTTCAACGGCACCAACTGCAGCCTCGACTTCAGAGACGTCAGTGCTGTTCTGTTAGACTGCGTCAGCTTCAGCTGGGCGGAGCTTATACAGAGGAAACTCAGTGTTTATGTTGATGTGTGGACATTTCTCAGACCTGAGATGTATTGTGATGATTGATGAAGATTCTGCATAGATGCAGTGACGAAGTGTAATCAGGAGTTCGTAGGCAGTTGACTGTTTTCTGATTTTCCGGCATCAGTTTCGGGCAAGCGGACATCTGGGATCATGTCCGACTCTGTGAATCTGTGTGTAAAATCTGCTTCCCAACAATCGCCAACGATGTCAGCTGTTTATCACCTGCCGCCATTAACAAAACACAGGGAACAAAGCGAAGCCAAGAGCTGAGGGGCTGCTGTCACTTCGAGAGAGACGTGTTGGTGAGAGCCTCGTCTTAAAGCTGGCTTGTGAAAATGATATTTGTATGAAGTTCAGCACATTAATGCACCGCAGACAGATTCCGGTATTGAAAATGCAGCTTTTCATATTGTGGATGCTGTAGTCTGATTCTTAGAGGACTAAATAAAAAGGCTTTTAGTTTAGAATGATCTAACTGCTGTGCAGTAATGCAGACAGACACACAGTGAGATGCATCCGGATACGTTTGGGAATCGTGCATTCAAATTGTTGACAGGTGAACATTCAAACCTCTCATCATTCACATAATTCACCCAAAGTCAAACTGGGGCTCCAGGTAAGGTTTTCCTTACAGAAGGTGTGTGTGACTCTGTGAAGCTTTGACATTGACAGACTGAGACACAAATAAGAAGGAAACGTCCCTCCAGTAAAGAAAACAGGTGCACATGATGTCATAAAAGCTGGAGTTATAATGGACAAGGTCAGGACTTTAAGCCAACATTGCCTTCATTTGACTGACATCAGCTCTTTTGTGAGCGTGTCATATATTGTGCATTCACTGTGTGTGTGTGTGTGTGTGTGTGTGTGTGTGAGAGTGCATGTTTGAGTAAATACTCAGAGTCTTATTTATTAGCCTTGAAAGCGCAGGAGACAGAAGCCGTCGGGAAGTTTTCCCTCGACCCCCTCTGGGAACGCCATCATAACTTTGGCTTGTGGTTTTAAATTCCCCGGAGCACGTCTAAGCTTTGGCATTGACTTTCAAATGAAGACTACCTATTTCCCACTATGTACACAATGCATCATGTCTTGACAAGCTCACAGCCGCTCTCCTCTAACCCCCCCATCCGTCTCATTCAGCAGATTTCTGCCTTTCAGCGCACTGGGCAAGCATAACAAACAAGTCCATACAGACGCAGCTACAGACACTGTGTGCATGTCCTGTCTGTGTCCTGCCTGCTGCAGCACACTGGGAATTAGCTGAGTTTGAATGAATGCACACATTGTGATTTACTATCAGCTGTCATGCATGTTTAACCAAGTCATAAGCCTGGAAAATAGGAATACATTATTAAACGTGCCACACATGATTTTCCACCAAAAGGCCTTGAATCAGGAATACTAAACTCCCACATGACTGTTAGTCAGCTTAGACTAATTCTGAATTATTGCTGATAACTCTTCAATTTACAGCTTTCTAATTACAGTCAGCTTGTCTCAAACGTAATTAAGCAAATCCCCTGAGAAATCAGGAATTCCACATATGGCTGATGGTCCACTGGGAACGCTGAGTCTCCTCTGTTTCTCCAGTAGACAGTACGGTACGAGCGTCGTGGAGACAAGGCCAGAGAACATATAGTTTCAACAATCACAACAACATATGGTGTAAGTTAAGAAATGCCGGCCTTTTGCAGAACCCGCTGGCAGTGTTCAAACTGTTTTAGCAACAAAAGCTGCAGCCAACGCTTCCCTCCAGCATCTGTTCTCCTGCAGCAGCTCCAACGGCTCCTACAAAGTTTCTCACTGCAACTAAAGATTTCCTCTTATTTCTCAACAAAGTGCAAAAATCAGAAAACACAAGAGTAATTTTATAAACTCAAGAGGCAATATCATGAAATACTGTTTGTGAAAAGAAGTAGGTTCAAATGTCCAAACCAGCAGAACAGATTTATAGGTGCAATTCAACAAAACATCACTATAATACCTATTGTCTGTAAAACACACCTGTTCAGCCTAAACCACAGAGAACAGTGTGCGATCCGTCTAAACAGCCGCCAAATAAATTCAACGTGATCTTCCTACACATGATTCTGTTTTCTGGTCTGAAATTAAATCTATCGTCCAAACTGCTCGTTCCAACTTCTGGCTTGTGACCCGCTCAGAGACATTCGATGTCTTTATGTGACCGTCATCATCGGTTAAATATTTCCTTTTGTTTTCAGTGGAGGAGTGATTTTAAGATATAAAATGTTAGAATTCTGCATTAAAACATCTTTTTAGAGTGAGACAGGTGGTGACTTTAAAACACAACCTCATCTGTGAGCATCAGACTTCCATCAGCAGCAGCGATTGTTAAATCGTACAACGTGAATTTGTTTGCAGGTGTGTACTCGGTCCAGACAGCCAGTTTAATTGACTTTACATTAGCTGTAAACTAATCTGTTAACCAGCAGCCGGTCGGCAGGTAAACAGGCCTATCGTCTGTGAAGGATCAGAGAAGAAGCCGGTGTGACTGGTGTCGTTCCTCCAGCGGCTCTGGCTTCACACCAGACTCTCTCCTGCAGCCGAGCTGCTCCAAGCAGCTGCAGCGACTTCCCTCCACTTGGCCCGGCGTCCCCCAACAACACTCTGCATGTTCTGCCTTTCTTTTGTTTCGTTGCCTGGAGGCAGAAATCACTTATTGTGCTTTTAACTCGTCACAGCAGGTGAACAGTGAACTGCTGAGCCCTGAAAACGTCCAAGTAGCCCCTCATCTGTAAGAAAAGATGAGGTGAACATCTAGAACAGGAGATATTTTCCCACTTTCCTCTCCTGTTCACTATCTTTCCGACCCTAAAACTTCTCTTGAGCAGCTGGTGTGGTTCCAGTCGACAGGTACGGAAACACTGTCTTCAAGGTGCAAAATCAACTTTAACAGAAGGCTTGTGGATGTTCACACTTTACCAGCCACGACATAGATTAGCATTGTTATTCCGACTGGTTAAATCTCAAGTCACTTGCATATTTTAAAGGACTTTGGCTGCTGACTGGTGCTGACTTTGTGCCCAGACTGTCTTGTTCCAGCAGATGGACTGAGAGAATCCAGAGACAGCCGACCTGACCACCGCTCAGTTCAGTCACATGCTGTGTGCAGTGTGCAGACACTGCTGCATTTATAGCTATTTCATTTCAATATTTCATCTATTTCTAACTGCTAAAGCTGAAAACATGCTCGGCTGCCATGTTCTTCTCGTCACGGCGCGCTCCCAGAGAGCTGTGCAGGAACAGTGAGGGATGCACTGCACAGCTCCGGAGTGTGAGCGGGTTCAGAAATGAGCAACGGGGCAACATGCATGTTCAGCGGACTGACCACGGCCAAACAACCTATTACACTCTCAATGTGAGGCTGAGTCCTGCTCAAGGTCGCTGTGCTGCTTGGAAAACTCTCATTACATGAACAGTTTACATGAACTGAAGCTGCTTCCCAACACAAAACCAAACGTGTGTCCATGCGTCACACTTATTCATCCTGACAATCAAACTGCTGGAACTAATCAATATGTGGCAGGTTATATTTTTGACTCAATATATTTTTGGAATCTTTTCATTCACTATCTTGAAAACATAGATAAAGCAGTTATATTATTATTTTTTATCTCTGTGCGTCACATCTTTCAGGCGGCAGATATCCTGTTATGAAGCACACAAGGTCACACTTCTGCCACATTAGCTTATCTTATACTTTCTGCCACAAAACAAACTGATGACTGATAGAACGGAGAGACGCAGCGGAAAATACTTTGACTTTCCCCGCAGATAGAGTAAAAATCAAATCCTGTTCTGCAAGACACACCATCTTTACACCAACATTATTCTGACTAGATTTCTTTAAATGAAATTTTTGCAAACTGTGTTTGAATCCTGTCGAGTGTTGAAATGACATTTGAAGAGTCATTCATCTTTTTCCTCTGGCAGCAACTTTTCAGCCCCATCGGCAGGTATATCCTATTTTTTCTGTCGTATAAAATGCAAAGTAAGAAAAATATCCCCTTTTCTTTTTTTCCCTGTTATGCTATCTGATTTGCTGAGCATGCATGGGGTTACACTGAAATCTCCGTGCTTCAAAGTCAGCCAGACTTGCAGATTTACACCAGGGAGCGGTGCAGCACAATTAGGGGTTCCGTACAGCGGAGCTGCTTACTCGAGCCTCAGTGCCTTGCTTAACAGTCCCACTGCAGCGTGATGGATGACAGGGTGAGCTCAGGTTGCCGTGAAGAGTTGAGGTTTTTGTTGTCCTTTAATAAATCTGCATTAACAGCATATTATTACTGAGGAGGAATAATCAGCCAAGGTTTTACTCTGAGCTTCTGCTTTCCCACCGAGATAAGGACACGATGTTCACTGAGACATGAGACGCTCCGTCTGATGGTAACAGAAACAAATGAGTTTCGATCAGACTTCATCTGATATCAATGAGTGAAATAAAAGCAAATGTATGTATGTTACTGTAGAAAACACAAATAAAGAATAGCCTGCTGTAACAAATCAAAATGTTACTTTGAGTAAAAGTACAAAAGTATCAGCACCAAAGAATCTTAAAGAACTGAAAGTAAAAAGCATTCAGTCACGTACAACATCTTCAGTATACTGTACGTACAGTATGCAATGTTTTCTGAGTGTTCAGTTGTGTTTGATTTACTCTCACAGTCCTTCAGTATCCTCACACTGTGAATTGTAGTCGAGTTTGATTAATATTCCTACGGTTTGTATTGAATGTTGCATCCAGCTCGTGCCTGCACAGCGAGCTGCAGAGTAGAAACGTGCCGCTGTGAGGTGTCTGTCTGGTTTTACTGCTGCAGCTCTGTAAGCATAAAACCTGCTTTAAACAAGGGTGAAATTTAGAGCAGGGAGCTGTTTTAACTCCAGATATTGGATTTGTTTTTTCATGTCTGCATATTGGTCAGCAGCAGAAGGTCACGCATTTCACACTCTGAATTATTTTGCAAATGTTCAGTGACACAGTGTGTTTGTTTGTCTTGCAGACAGGAAGTCAGGAGACAGTTTAAGATTTTTCTTTTGGTTTATTTAGTGGAGTTTGCTCGTGATGCAGACTGAACAACACTGTCAGAGCAGATGCGTCGTCCTTCTTAACCTCAGTCATCACAAACATGGATTAAATGTGCAGAGAAGAGGGTTCACTTCATTTTTCACTGTGTAACTGCATGTGATGAATAAATATTCTCCTTCAGATTTTTCTCCATGTTTTCAAATTCTCCGGGCTGGTCCCTGCAGAAAAAAAAAAAATCCTATCTTCACCAGACTTCAGTCAAAATGGATCCCTGCTGTGCAGCTGAGAAATTGGGATTCGGTTTGGGGCACATGGGCCTGTTTCAACTAGCAGGGATGCACTGGTGCTCCCAGTTTGCTCTGTAAACCAATGATTTCCTGGAGAGGCTTGTTTGAAATTATTCAAATTGTCAGCGAGGTCACTGGAGGGGAACTTGAAGTCAGCAGATAAACTGCTCTGCCCCCCGCAGCACCTCCTCACCTCGTTCTCCCTCACATATGTCCCAGCTGCCACCTCCCTGACCTCCTGTGGGCAGATCTCTTTAAGCACGCTCAGCGGTATTTCTATGTACAGATCAATTTGGTTGGAGTACTACGGTTTGTCTCTGAGATATCTGGAGAACACTGGAGCATCTGCTGTGTGTTTGCTGCCCAAGCGCCCTGCTGCAGCATGTCTTATTTGGCAGAGTTATCGTGGCACTTCTCATACTCATATATCCCCGGCAGCACTGTACACTGATAAAGCCTCCTTCAAGTTCAAAGCACGTCCAAAACCACAGGCGACACACTTCCCCTCGGGTAGTGCTTCCGTTTGGTCCTTGTTCTTTCCTTACAAACGCACAAAAAACTGTGCCAATCTCTCAGATGGAGCAGTTTCCTGCAACAAAAGAACAGAGGGATGACTGTGAATGTCGTACATGGCTAAATGAGTCTTCGCTCTAGTATTCATGTTATGCCCGTGCATGAAACATTTTCTAGAATCCTTCGTCTGCTTTGCTATTATTTGGAGGAATCAAGCCGACGTCAGCTGCCTTTGATCTCCACGCGTTCATGATGAAAATGAAACACTTGATGCCTGAAAAGAATACGCTGAGAATGTTTTGTAACAGGTGAGAAAAAAGCATTTCACTGTGGTTGTCTGATCGTTCTGGAGGAGCAAAGAGCTGCAACGACTGGAGCAGACCGTACCACATTTCATTCTGCAAGACCAGCAGTCAGCGAGTCAGTTAATAAATGGTAAAGTGGGTTCATAAAAAGGGGCAGCGCTCGCCTAGAGGTTAGAGAAGTTGGACGGTGAATGTAAGGTTGTTAGCTTATATGAAGCTCGTATAAGCTCAGAGAAGCTGCATGTTTGAAGTAAAGGGGCAAAAATCTTTTCCCTTCAGAAAATACTGCTGTGATTCCTCTGGGCGAAACACTGGAGCCCCAGCGAGGCAGCAGTGGAACCAAGAGGGTCAGAACACAGATTATTGTGATGTAGAGAGAACGGAGAGGTTTCCTTGATGTTTGCCAAACGTTGCAGCAGAATCCACATGAATGATTTCCAAAAGCCAGATGTTCATATTTACTTCATTTTGCTTCCTTTAGAATTAATTTTACGTGCATTATTATTGTACACGAGAAGCAAATATTTCTTTTCAATGAATATTATTCCTTTTTATGTCTTTTGAGACAAAGAATCTCGTATTACTTTGTCTCATATGGAGATTTTCCAACAACAGAAGACAAACACGATCCCGACTGGAGGTCCGTCCTCTCAGAGTTTCTATTGTTGTACGTCGTCAGTTGTCATGGAGACGGCTTTGTTGGCGTGCGAGCTCAGCGGCTGTAAAGATTTCATCCTCAGCACGTTTCAGACCTCTCATCCTCGGCTTACACGCAGGACTTCTTCTTCAGAAAGTCCTTAAAGAGCCACGGATTAAATGAACCACGTCAGATGTTTTTGAAGTGAGTCGTAGATTTTGTATTGAGAATATTTTGATGCAGAAAAATAGATTTGCCTTCACATTTTGTCGTGGTGAGGTAAAGAACTGAAGCTGTGTTGTTTTGCTTCTTTCTGGTTTTAATCGTCGTCTTCGTCGTGTTTTTACGACCGTGCAGTTAAGCGTCGGCACGGTGCTGATCTGCCATCTTCAGTTGCTTAGGAGCTACTCAATCTTTGTTGCTAACATTTTGGCGATCGCTTGTCCAATCTGGCCAAAACTGTCACATGTTTCTGTCACATCGTCGCAGAATGATGTTTGAGTTTGTGGCTGTGCTGTTGATGCGCTCAGACTGTCGCTGCACATGATAACTGCCCAGTCCTTCTGTTTATTCCAAGCTGTTGCAGCAGCTGTAAACATAAAACACATTACAGTTTGCCAGAGGATTTTTCAGAGAAAAAAAGAGAATATCTACTATAAAGCAGGTAGCTGCTTCCAATCTTAAATGTGAAAGCTGTCATGAAAGGATATTCGTTGAATCACAATTGTGTGATATTAACTGGCAATACAGAGTAAAACATGTTTTCCTCCTCAGCAGGAACCTTTCCATGAACCCAGGAAACATATTAGCAACTTAAAGATCTGTTCTGTTATTTCGATTGCAGGAGCGTCTCAGTAGCTGGACTGCAGTGTGCACACGCACAGAAACGATTCTGCCTCCAAGATAATAATTATGTTCTGATGGTTCAGGTGCTAAAAGGTGAAGTTTGTAGCAGTCAAGGTCAGCGACCGACCGGTCAAACTCAAATCTAGACGCTGACGAACAGTTTGTCTGTACGGGAACTTCTGTTCTTGTTGTTGAAGTGTGAATTAAAGTTGTGTAGTTCACTTTTCAAGTGGTATAAAACTTTAATTGTGAAGCTAACTTCACTGTTTCAAGTGATTAGAGAAAACAATTTTCATTTTGGAGATGGGAGCTCTCCTGAGTTTAGACTCCTTCTGCACATCGAACATTTCTAACAGAGACGAACAGATGCGGAGCAGCTGGGAGGAGACCGGACGGTGTCAGTACCATGTGAGACCGATCTGACTGTGGTCGACTGGACTGTGGTCAAGTGCTGTATTGTTTAACATCCGCGCCAATGTGAAGGACTCGTAGAAGAATGTGCGCAGAGACGGTTGTATCATCTGAAACAGACGTGCAGCTGTGAGTGTAACTGATGATCTGTGAGACTTTCAGACAGCAGATCAGTAACAGTCCAAAAGTCCGAACATGTGAACTGATGCCAGAGTTCAGTAGATCATCAGGCTTACAACTAATTACACAGCAAAGGTCCTGTTCACCTGTCGAACGGCCCAGTGTGGCGTTCTGGAGTCGTTGGTAATCAACATATTCAGTCGTTCAGGCATTTTTACTGTTAACTCGAGCAGCTGATGAAACACAAACACAACTCATCATTTTTACAGTACAGTAACTTTTAGTGGAGCTTCTTGGAATGTTGGTCAAAAACCACAAAACACATCATGTTGATCTAAATATTCGATTCGCCTTTAACTGAACTACACAAACTAAATGTTGGGCTTTGATTGGTTTCGGATTCTGCCATGACGCGTCTCATCAGCACCTCTTTCTCTCACAATAATGCAGCAACATGAGCAGTCTTGTCATCCACCCAGAATTAGGTGGCTGGGAGCCACCTCCTGACAAAACCATCATTGTGTAATCACCGGCCATTCATCTAAAATGACATGGTGACAGATGTTTTGGTGAGAGGATGCACGGTGTCTTTCTGCTACGAGAGCACTTCCTCCGCAGACGCCCAGCTGTGCTGGCAGCTGTATCTGCTGACAGCGAGCACGGATTCTGCTTTGTGTGCAGCATCTAATTTTCCTGTGATCTCCATATTCAGAAAACACATTTACATTCAACATATTTAACTCGGGTTTCTACACAGAATAGCTCACGTGTGACCTGAAGGCTTTTCTCTGTCTGTCTAACAGTGAGGAATTCAATATGTTGGAAGGTTTTTAATTGATTGCAGCGTAAAGAGTGAAACATCCAGCTCGACGACTCCTGACGAGTTGTGAGGATGTTCCTTTTGATTTGTTTTGCTTTTACCTGCAGAATTAAAGAGATCAGACACCTGAACTACAGTGACTGTCGCTCACCTTTAAGCTGCCTCTTTAGAAGCAGCCTTTTATTCAAATGTTCACGGGGTAAAATACCAGCCGACGTCATTAACAGCATCCTGGTTTGTGCTTTTCACGGCAAGACAAAGAACAATACTAGCTGTGGCAAGAGGAAGGAGTTGAAAAGGGCTGCGCCTTCTTTCTTTCTTTCTTTCTTTCTTACTTTCTTTCTTTCTTTCTTTCTTTCTTTCTGTCTTTCTTTCTTTCTTTCTTTGCGGAGCTTAAATTGGGTCCAAACAGTTGAGCCAAATCTGAACATGCCTCAGAAAGCCGAGGCCCCAAACCTGGCACAGCCTTAATCACCCCTCAAACATCCTGGATCTGGTCCAAAGCAGAGCGACTTGAGCCGCCTAATGTCCTTCCATAATCACCATGATACATTGAATGTGACCAGCTATGGTGATGAGCTAATTCATTAGGCTAATTAATGAATTAGCCTAATGAATTAGCATTAATTTGTGTACATTCGATGTCAAAGTATTGTCATCATATAACGTTCAGAGCTGCTCAGCTCCGTGAAGCTGAAGTGAAACTAATGTGACTGTAGGACATAAACAACAGCGATCACGTAGAAACCTGTTCGCTTCAGTCCGACACAGGTCAGGATTTTTTATTGATATGATTTTGATTGATATGCGAGGCATCGATCGCAGTGATGAGCCTGCAGAGATCATCACCACAGTCTGCAGCTTCCCTCGACTTCACAGAGCTTCAGTTTCATCTCACCGTCGTCCAGCTCCAACTTTACTGTTCTGACTCACACTCGGCACTCACAGCATTGATTTCAGCTACAACCAGCAGCTCTTTTCAGTAAAAAAGTCCTGAATTTCCACCGTACACTACCTTCCTAGCACCAAAAATCAAACAGACGCAGTTACCGCCAGCGTTTGAACATAGAGGAGCATTTAGCAGCTAAAGTAACAGAAATGTCCAAACGCAGAGCTCAACAGAGCCGCTGTTGGACTTCTATTCACCACATGGCCAGAAACACGACTTTTAACATGAATAATAATGTTGCTTAGTAACTGCCGGATGTGCTGACGAGTTCATCAAATCAACCTAAATGGTGATGGTGGAGGTGATCGGGAGGTTCTGTTCACGGACGCAGGCAGAATTCTTCCCTCCTGTTTCCAGCTGAGAGATGATACCTGATCCATACTGCAGCTCTTTGTTTTCACATGTACCTGTCGAGGGAACGATCTGCTGTGAGTTTCACCCAGTGAACTCCTCATTCATCCACTGTGGCACAAAGTCCCACCTGAAGTCGTCCACGACAGCCTCAGTGCTGTTCGGGTCAGCGAGCAGCGCCGGGATGATAACTGGGAGGTAAAAGATTCACTCAGGCACAACACACGGACTGTTGCTGAGTTCCCACAGAGATTCCTGTTTAGTAGATAAATCCAATCCAAGAATATTTTACTGTTATATCAGTGCAGCTGACAGCAAAGATTATTTATCATTCAATTCTTTCATATGTTCAAGTGTTAGACGGGAGCGAGCTTTATTAAAACAGTTTAAGGAACCTGACAGAATCAAGTCTCTACTCAGATAATAAACACTGAATCTGACCGACTGACTGACTGACTGACTGACTGACTGACTGTTCTCCGCCTCATTAGCCACAGTTATGCTGCACTTTACGGCCAGTTGCTCCTGTGGGGCGGCTCAGCGGCGAGTGGTTGGAAGCTGTGGTTGTTCAGGGCGGCTCTCAGGTGTGACTGTGCCATGTGAGGTGTGACGCTGCTGATAAATTCACGTCTGCTCAGTGAACGGGGCTTGCATAAAAAAAGTAGAGCCTGCTAACGACGTCAGAAACTTGATAATCAACCAATTATCAAATTCAAAATATTCAAGGTGAAAATGAAGCACAGCAGCGGTTTGTTCTGGCTCCCTGCAGCTCCAGCAGGCATCTGTGAGTGGGAAGCCAGCGGGGGATCACGTCCTTCTGACTGTCGCTGTAGCAACAGAACTGATAAAGAACTGATCCAGTGTTGCCACAACTTGAAAACTCGACCTTTAGAAACATGAAGCAAACATACAGAAATGTACATTTTCCAAAAAGATGTATTTTCAGCAGTGCTGGCAGAGTATTGTGAGTGTCGACGATCCTTTCTCTCTTCTGAGACTTCACGTTGTTACTGGTCACTAAAAGGCTGTAACGTAGCACAGAACTGATTATTTGACAGTGTTCCTCAAACCTTTGACCCCGTGCACCACCTCAGACCTGGAGTCAGAACTGCTAATGTCAGCTGTGAAGTCGCCACCAGCTCCACCGTCTGTTGTCTTCTTCAGGTGAAGTGGGCCGGTCAGAACATCCTCCTGTTCTGCTCTTCTCTTCCTGATAGTTCCTGCTCGGAGCCACGTTTGTAGTTTTTCATCTTCCCTCTGATACTCTCACACCACCACAGTTAGCTCGGTTAGCTTGTGATTAATTAATCACAGATAACTACTGTTGTGATTTAACCACAGAAACAAGTTTTGCTTTTCTTGGAGTCTATCTTTCACCTGTCACTGATGAAGATGTCTTGTATATGAATTCGTCTGCTTCTTGTCTTCACATGCTGACAGCCGGTATCACAGGGCTCTGAGCTTCAGTACAAACTGTGGTTCTCACCAACTCGTCACTGGTGTTTTGATTTATGAAGCCATTCTCAGCAAACTCCCTCTTTACTTATCTCCATTTTCAAACATGAAATCTGGAAATCAGTCTCAGAACGTTTGTTCCGAAAGTCTGAAATGAATATATATCTAAAAAAATCATTTTTGGTATTCCTTTATATACCATGAAGGTGTGTGACCACCAGTGTTGGGCACGTTACTTTTAAAAAAAGTACTTGGTTATAGTTACTAGTTACTTTTCCCAATAAAGTAACTGAGTTAGTAACTGAGTAACTCCACTATAAAAGTAACTAGTTACCAGGGAAAGAAACTGTTACGTTACTTTTTTAAAAAAGTTTAAATGTGTCTAAGAATTAAAAAAAAAATTCTAAGCGGGTTTCATGAGCCAGCTGCAGAGCAGAACTGCACCGACTGGTACCGACACAAACCTTTAATATTCATGTCCCTCTGTGTTAGCGCAGCTCTCGTTAGCCACACCTGCTATCCTCATCAACAGTGTCAACAACGGTGTTTTTGACCACTAGTTTTGTAGAAGCGCGTGCCGTTGAGAGACGCTTCATTAGATCAGAGCTGCTTACAGCAGACGTGGACAAACGCGTCGCTCTGGTAACTAACGTGCACTTCACATGTACGTTCTTGCATTTTACCTCAAGGAGATTAAAGTCGTGTCTGTACTTCCACTTTGAAAACACCAACTTTCCATCCCGACTCGCCATTACTGCAGCTCACCTCTGCTAGTTCATCAATCATCATCAATTATCAATAACGCTGTTTATTTTAACGCTGTCATTCCCGTCACTGGTGACCATGACGCAGCACAGTTTGAAAATACCAAGTTGAAAGACTCCAAGACCAAAGTTACAGACGGCCGTGTGGAGAGAAAAAGGCACATCTAAAAATCCATCTGCTGCTTCAGCAGCATTCACAGCACCATGGATCCATCAATACGCCCCACAGTCGGAGTACTGATCTCTCACGGCCGTGTCATGGTTCAGGCCACAGACGCTAAAATGCACAAACCTCAGTCAGCAAATGATCGATGATGACTAACATATTCTACAAACCAACCCGCTGCCTCTGCACGCTCTACGTCACCATGGAGACGGAGGTAACAGGTGAACAACCCCATCACACTGTCGACTGTGTGAAGTGAATGATTTGTACTTTACTGGAGAAAACATGCATAAACATAAGTACGGTTCTTTAAGGGTATTGAACCTGCCAGTAAAGCCAAATCAGTCACATCTCAGTCTCTACATTTCTCGGCCTCGCTGCATAATTGGCTCACACTTCTCAGGCTGTTGAATCCTCTCGTTCGCTGGACTTCACAGCGGCTACTTGCCGTCTGCAGCCCTGGTTCTGAACCCTTTAGGAAACCAGCACTCTGATATCGCCGACTCATTAGGCGGCACGTACGGCTCCAAATGCCAAGCGGATAACAGCGGTGCATCCCCCTGCCACCAGATAACAGATAAAGAAGGAGATAGGCCCTCGTGTATATTTGTTGGCATTGTTGTGATGACATAATTCATTATCCACCATCCTTTTTATGAGGCGGTTATCGCTTTCACTCAGATATCTATCCAAATGCATAAAATGTGATTACACTGAGCTTTGAACTTATGCTGCTGTATTGTGTCTCCACACTAAATCCCCTGCGTGTGTGTGTGTGTGTGTGTGCACCACGGTTTCATTTACTGAAGCAGGGACGTCACAATCTGTCCCTGAGAGTGTTTATGAAAGTGTCGTGATGTGTCTCCTCTATATTTATGCCGGCGTGACTGTCAATCATCTCCTCTCACACCCAGACCTCTAATTAAGTTTTGATATACTCCGCTGCCACTATCAGGGTCACACAAACAGATCAAATTTCACATGTTTGGAATATCTAGTGAATGTGGGAATATGTGAGCCAGCCAGGATCGCAATGTGGATGAGAAAAAGTTATTTTTTCTGCACCGGTAGCGACTGCAGAAGCCGAGAGCTAAATCACTTTCAAAGTTAATCTGCTATAAATCCTGGCAGGCAGTCCAAATCTAGGCAGAGAAACTTTTGAAATCAAATGCAGAATTTCAATGATCCTCACACTCGGAGAGAGAAGGTGCTCCAGCAGAACCCAACAACAGCATCAGGAACAAAACCGGCAGGTGGTCCTTCCTCCATGATACAAGATCTCATCTCAGTCTGCCGTGACGTTTGTGCCGTATATGAGATGTGAAAGGATCACAGAGACGTCAGCAGTGAGAGACTGGAGCATTCATGGAGCAGAGACGAGGGGATTTAGAGCAGAGAGAAGCACTCGCAGGGTAACCAGAGTTCAGCTGGTCAATCACTGGAACGTTAATGAGCCTCTGATGTGTTTCTAACTCAGCTGCCTGCTTTGTTCTCAGCAGGACTATAGATATTTAGTGTTATGGACTGTGGGCTCTCAGTGAACACTAAGACAGGCAGAGGGATCCTGCAGGGAATCGATCGTTAGCTTCTGAACCTGCAGACAGGATGTGCAATGATCAGCTTTACATTTTGCACAATTTCCTTTTCACAAATGTTCTGTCTATAGAACATATAAGATGGAAAAGAGTTTGTTTTGCAAGCTAAACACGCAACTGACAGATCCACTCATTCAAGTCCAAATTACTGGATATCAATGAATATCAATTTTACTACTTTTCCTAACCAGTTTTCAGAGCTAGCATAGCTTCTCAGAAGAGCGTGTTCCTCTGCCGAGGCCGAGCAATCCCCTTTTATACTCACTTAGATACCAGACACCTGAATTCGCCTCGTTTTGTCATCAAGATCCAAACATTGTTCCCTGAGAAAGTAATGACAATGTCAAAAAATCTCACAATGTTAGACAAAGAAAGAAAAAAGTCCTGGATCGGACCGTTGATCCGGATCCACAGCAAAAGTTAATGGGGTCTGTTCTGGGCTGAGTCACATCCTCCATCCAGGTTACGTTCCGATCCGTTCTGTAGTTTTTTGTATAATCCTGTTGACACACCAACAAACTGGGAAGGTGTTGGTGCAGCTACTGTTGACACGGATGTAACGCAATAAAGTACCAACAGCTCCAGCTGCTTCTGTGCCGCCAGGTCTCACGCCAAAATCTGTAATACACCCGTTGATCCACTAGAGGTTATTTTGAGGAAGTAGTTATTTTATGTGGTTTTTGTGCCTTTATTTTGAAAATCCGACACACTGTGACCAGCATGCAGCTGCCAGTTTGCACTGTATGAAAATGTGATTCCTCCTCAGAGAGCCCATTATTCATCCCAGCTCTGAATAACCGCCCAGTGAGGAAAAGATGTGATTCGACTTTATCTTTTGTCGTGCACAAGATTTCCATCTACGTTGGCTCCACATCTGAGAGCTATAAACAGCCTTCTGTGTACCATCAACTCCAATTCTACCTTTGAATTCATCCAGAGGGATTATAAACAATTAGGAGCAGCTATATAATATATATCTGTGCACCGCAGAGGCTCGGGGCCTCCAGAGTCACCCATAAGTTGTGTATGACACAGGTTTGACAGCGGGGACTTTGGCATTATATGGTCCACATTACAATCATTTATGATCGCAGGAGTCTCCACATATGAGGCAGCGGCAGCAAAGACCTTGACTTTCTTTTATAGCCATTTAATTTATAGACCATTTCAAATGTGGTGAGGTACAGGCCGTCGCTGCAGGAAGGAAAGAAGCCTGGCAGAGACTCGCTGAGCTCTCCCATTGTTAACAATCATTACATAATCAGACTGATCTGATCTACTGTACTGTGCCCGGAACAATGCCGTCACACTTGGCCACGGCGGCGGTGAACAGTGAACTGTGACCTGCAATGCCATTAAAATGAAACGCATGGTCAGACCGCCGCAACACCCGCCTCCTCCCCGAGTGTGTCCCAACAAACAGCACACAACAGCATTATTATCTCACAGGCAGACGGTGACGTCTCCTGTCAGGCCTCGCAACCGACACCATCAGCCTCTGAGCGTCAGAACTCGCCGTCTGTAGGCGGAACACAGACGGCAAACGGCAAAAAGTATCTTTATAAGAAAATACCTGCGATGATTTAGACCTGGGAACGGAGGAACGATCTCTGGAACAAGAATTAGCTTCAGGATTAATCTTATCTTATGATAGTTACTTACTATCCAGTTAGATTCTACTAAAGAGCTTTACAAGTATCTCCGGTTGGCCCGTAGTCCAGTAACACCCAGTCACAACATGATTTACAGGCAGGGAACTTGGACGGCAGGCGTCCATTAGTTTAAGAGGTCTTAACCACTAAAAAGATGAAGTCTAACAACTGGATTTTATCCGCCCAATGGTACCAGTACGTTGAATGTTTGGTCCATCAAGCCGTGGTTTCTATCAGCTCGCTTGCAGCTCACTGGCAGGATGAGCTCATAAACCGGAGCCTGTTGACCCTCAACCTGCAGGGCCGTGCTGCGTCTAATACGGGCTGACCAGCTGCCAGAGAGCACTGAGACGGAGACAGAGGTGTCTCAATATTTCACCCGGCCTCGGCTTTTAAAAGTAGCCACAAAAGCCTTGTTCTGCTGTACTGTACGAAATGGGTTATGGCAATAACAATTTAACAATCCACTTGGAGTTCAATCAAGACATGGAGTGGAAGAGGTCATGCTCCAGAGATCTGGAGCTGTTTGAGAAGTCAGGAGACACAGCCTCATTCTGCTGCCTGACACTGATCCTCCAAGCAAAGAAATATGATCCAGCAGAGATGTTTGACTTCGCTGCACACGGAGTCGACATTCTCATACATCATTACAGCAAGTTAAGCATGTGCTAATAATCTAAATTACACCAATAAATCCAGTTTATTTGCCATGTAAGGTCCAATCCGCAATGAAATGCAACATTACAACAGCAAATAGAGGCTTTCTGTTTGCTTGCATGCTTTCAGCTACAGCGGACTCGTATAAAGGAGAAATGCAATGTGCACAATGGAAGCAAGAAACTGGTTTTCGCCGCATCAAACAAACCCCCTTCTTGCCAGGAGACATAAGAACGTCAGGAGGTAGTGTCTCTTAAACATGGCAGCAGGATAACATGTCTCAATGTGTGTGGGTCCTCCTGCACAATGCAATCCCACATATTGAAGAGGGGAACAACAAAGACAGTCACAGAGACACAGATGGGAGCTGGCAGCGGTTACAGCTTCGCTCCGAGTGGGAAGAGGGGAGATGGAAGAGGGGAAAGAAATGTTAGAAGTGTTATTGTTGAGGTGGGCTGGGGCTGAGCTACTGAGAGATGAAACATGAAGCCTTAACAATCGGTGAATCAAACCCTATTGAAAACATTTGAAGATTCTCACAGGAAGACGTTCAGCTGCCCAGCAGCTGATTCTGACCGCTTAAATTGTTTTACATGCACAAATGTTAAGAATGATTTCATTTGTTCTGTTGGGTCGTGATTTTTTTTCTCCCTGCATCGAGGGCAGTCAGTGTCTTACTGCTTGTGGAGAGTTCAAGAAGTAAATACCGTACAAATAGCACTGATGGGGCCGTTATAGAAGCGCTTTACTCTCCATATTGCTCAGTGGAGTCATTGTGGCTGTAATGGACGACTCCCAGGTGTTAATGTGTGCAACTGTGAATGTCAAACATGCTTGGCTTGTTTAGAAAGAGTCCACACAGGAAGGTTCTTCCTCTGTGGACAGAATCCAGACTCAGGAGTGTTTGGAGAATTCAAGGAATAGTTAAGATTTTGTGTCAAATCAGAACCAAGAAGAAAATGTTGGTACGTTCCTGCAAACCTGCAATAATTCTACAAAATATGTTATTTCAGGTAGATTACATGTGTATTATAGTTTCATCTATAGAAACCACTGGACACTTCGAGGTCTCACGACAATTTCCAGGCTGCTTTATGAAAAAACAAAACTCGTATTTTAAGCCCAAACAAACCCTGACCTGCTGCTTTTTGTGCCTAAGTGACACAAAATAAAATAGTTTAGTTTCAAGATATTCAGGGTTTGCAGAAATGAACATTGCCAACACTTATTCAGCAACTGACTCGGGTTAGTGCACTTCCTAACTTTCTCGCTGCAAGTTTGCTGAAAGGATCGACTCAACTCTGTCTGTGCTTTTAGTTTAAATACCTAACTGCTTGTAAAAAGGAAAATCTGTGCAAATGTTTCTTGTTTTCGTGCCAGATGTGTGCTAACAGTTTATTGAACAGCTTGGCGCTCAGACTTCTTGGGAAACAGTGGCGATCCCGTACAGAGGTGCCGTGTTTCCTGTTACTTTGAATAACTAATTCTCTCACCATGAATATTCATTTAAAAAAGAAAAAGTCTGTGTACGTATCAAGTGAATAACATGTTAATTACAGCGTCCTGTAGTTTTGTTTTAGCTGCTCGCCGTCTTCAGTCTTACTGATCGGCTCTGGGCACAAACATGACAGTAATATTGATCATTGAACCCTCAGGAAATAAACCAATAAGCACATTTCCCAAAAGGTTGACCTATTCCTTTAAAGGTTTAGTTCACCATAAGAACACACTTTCTCCCTCAGCTCCACTGATGTTTTGTTGGTTGTTTGGTTCTGTTCACCCGAGTTTTGAGAAATCTGTTTTAATATTTCTGCCTCTCATTGAATACAACAGAAGTGAATGAAATGGACATTATGATGTTGAAATATTACCAGTAATCCAGATCAGTGAATATAAAAACCTGCTTTGCTATCAAGACAACCAGGCGTGTTCCTCCACCTTCATTAGGGACCGGACTCGGGTCGGCCGGCTCGGCTTTTCCAGGGCCAGAACCGATACGGATCATCAGAGATCGAGGAGATTGCAGCCCAGCATTGTAAACATACAACCCCCCCGTGAGCCTGGCAGTGGTTCGGTCCACTGCTACCTGCACCTCCACTCACATCATGGCGGCTGAGTGTCTGTGCCGGTGTCGGTGGCTGACCTCTGCTAGCTACTTAACTTAAGTGAGCACGAAAGATGTGCCTGACATTTTTATTTACTTCGACCACTCAACAGAACAAAAACACATTCACAGTTATAACCAGACTGCATTTTCTTCAGTCCATTAGCTCACGGTTGAATCTTGTGCATCAGCGCGCCCACAGTACTGGTGCATAGAAACCCTAAAGTACCATTAAATTCTCCACCATCGCCGTCCCCCTTCAGGAACTGCTCTGGAGTTTTTTTCTGGTCATTGTTCCCTCAACGGTGAAATGAAATATCCGCCATGTCCTGCGGCGATCTTTGCTAAAGTCACGTGAACAGGGACACCACAAGGAATTCTTTAAATAGTGTATTCAGATGTACGGATGAGACGTATATCTCAAAACCTGTGCACATAAAACCAGAATGTTCTGCGTGAAAGAATACCAAGAGAGAAGAGTGAAACGACTCTTTATGTATCAGGAGTAGCTTTGAAAATCTGTGCATCGTGATGATCTAATGAGCTAAATCTCTCGCGTGTCCTTCACTAAATACATGAAATCCAGTGACACTGTAAACTGCAAACTAACAGTTATGTTTTGTTCATGATGTGAGACGTTATGAGGCACCGTCACATAAATCAGACTGTATAGATCCCAGAGGAATGCAAGGAAAGCTTTGTGGGATGCAGAGTAGATGTTTCATCTCCCACGAGTCTCTTTAAAAAACATGTGGTGAGATTAGAATAACCGGCTCTGTATCCATAAAGGCCCGGTGTGAGATCCGAGCCTTTCAGACGTGACTTCGCTCTGAGAAGTCCGCTGCTGAATTCCAGGATGCATCTCACCTCCGCGCAGAAAGCTGCAGAAGTGACACTCTGAGGAAAATATGCTTCTTAACACTGGTTTGCTCTCAGAAACAGCCCCATAAAGACGCCTCAGAGGGTAATTGGTAAAGATTTTTGAACCCGCTGTGACGCCGGGACACCTGAGATGATTGTGAGGATCCTAAAACGGTGCTATTATCAAGTGCTAGCACAATTTTCCTGCCCAACATACAGCTTTATTGTCATATCAGCCAAATCTGCCCCCTACTCCCGGCTGCCATTACCGGGTGCCCACACCTTCACACGCTGTACTTTCTCCTCTCAGATTTAAACGCTTTGATCACTTTTCTTGCCGGTTATTTTCTCCTTTTCGACTGAGAAGCATTACCGAGTCGAGAGCCTTTGCCTCCCCGCAGCGTTGGAAGAAAGTCATTGTAATGAAAAGCAGAGCAGCTCCATTAACACCACTACCTGCTCAGCTGGCAGCGGCTCCTACCTGTTGTTAAATGCCTTAATTGGATCTGAGACAGGAGAGAAAAAAGGAGTAGAAAGAATTTCTCTGGTCCCGGTGTGACAGAGAAATGTCCTGAGCGCTGCTGCGTGGCTTTCTTAACGTCCTTGTTGGTTTGAACATAACTGAGTGTGTCAGAATGATTTCAGTGCAGAAAGATACAGAGTCGTGCTGAACGTGACGACTGCATTATCTGTCTTTCCACATCCCTCCACAGCCGACTGTCACTTATTGAGACGAGCACGAGTATCTTCGCTACGCTCTCATGAAGAGTTCACTCAGAAAACAATATAGAAACTATTCTTCAGATGAATAAAACAACAGCAGCGTCATCAATTAGCTCTCCAGTGCACAAAAAAACTATATTTAGGAGAATAAATGTAAAGGGGGATTCCTCGATATATGATAGTACAACATGAGGCCCATATGAATGATACATTACTGGGTCCCTGGTTCGTATTCAAGTGGAGAATCAATTAGTGAGTGCAGCCCTGAAAACCAGATCCACTCATTCATCTAATGCGCCACTGGAAATAGATCATATCTTGTGGTTTCAAAGAGCCTCCGCATGTCGGGGAGTAAAGAGAGTCGGACTGTAAACGCGTACAGAGCGTTCAAACCGCACGCTTTCTGTAGCACTCACACTTCCTCTGCAAGAATCTAAATTACTGCTGTAATTAGAGGAATGTGTTGGGATCGTTAGCCACGATAATGTTGTCAGGATTCAGACCCGCCGCGACACCAGGCACACAAACAGCTAGTCTCTCAACACGCCTGAAGTCAAATTCACAACAACACACTTACAATCAAACTTAAAGGGCAGCGCCACTAATTTTACACATTAAAGAGTGTTTGCAGGTCTTGTGGAGTACGACTGCATCTGTGAAAGACGTAGTATAAATCTTTTTTGTGGCTCCAGGAGAAGCTGCATGCAATCTGATAAACTGCCTCCAGTGATGTCACACAGTGGCTTTGCTGCATTGTGGGTAATGTAGGCACCAGGTTTCCTAACAGCAGCACCGGTCCTTCTCTTTACACACATCAGCTTTCTGTTCCACATTTCTTCTTCCTTTTAAAACCTGGTGTGCCGACATTACCCACAATGCAACATAGCCACTGAGTGACATCACTGCAGAGTTAGTCTGTGTTGTTGTCAGTATGTTGTTGTCAGTGTGTTGTTGTCAGTGTGTTGTTGTCAGTGTTGGGAAGTGTAATCTATTACTGACACTTTGTTGTTTAATGTAATCTGTAAAGTAACGAGTAACTAAAGCTGAAACGTTACTTCCTCGGATATGATGGAAATATTGAAACGCACAGTAAGAAAAGTACTTAAGTACCGTACCAGTGTAACTAGTTACATTCCACCACAGCTGACAGGCACTCTGACTTGTTTACAGTGTCAGAACTGATTATATTATTATTTTGTGGTATTTATTGTCACGTAAAGGAGATTTCTCTCCAGAAGTGACGACAAGGCTGCGACGGAACCGTCCTGAAGGATCTCAGCCTGTGAATCATATCGATGGCAGAACTTAATCTGGTTTTAGGTTCAGCTGCTCTGACTCCATCTGCTCTGACTCCATCTGCTGCACCGTCGCGGCGATAAAACACCAAGAACACACATGACCCCAGATTTCCCTCTCGGCCGTCAGCGCGTCCTGATGGCGTCCCGGGCTGCAGCCGGCCGTGCAGCGGCGGGAGAGCGAGGCGCAGAGCAGAGGATGAAAAACAAAAGTATAATCCCTCTGCTGCTAACGGTGTCACTCAGGGATTAGCGTGCCAAGGAAAAAAAATATAACGCACTAAGTACCAGGCGGATAAATTAAAAGCTGCGGGCAACGTGGCGCCTCAAACACACACTGACGGAGGAGAAGCGCGTCCGGACACACACAACACCAGAAACCATCGACTCAACTGGACTCCAGGAGCCCGCCGGACCTGCTGACGGGAAACTGGAGCGGTGACAGATTAAAGCAGCAGATTGTGAGATGTTCTCCGGTGACCCGCTGGATCAGGAGGCACCTCTCCGATGAGGAGGGTTAAGCCGGCTGTGTGAGAGCGGGTCCGGGCGGAGAGAGGAGACTTTCTGCTCCGGCAACAAACTCAACACGGACGAGATTCGCGTTTTCTTACCTGTGTGCCCAGACGTAAACCATCCAGGGGGATAATCCAACAGATTAGAGGGGAACTTCTCAACAAACTATTATTAATGGTCTGGAGCTCCGGTCCGATCCACGGCTGGTGCTGAGACGTAATTTCCGACGTGTAGAAAAGAGAAGTTTGTAGCTGTAAGCAGAGAAACGGGACGTTGTTAATCCTGTCCCCAGAATGTGGTGCCGGTGGAGGAGCAGGACGCAGATCAGGACGCAGATCAGGACGCAGATCAGGGGACAGCGGACTTCAGCACCACGGCGCACTGGACAGCTCCGACGGCGCAGCGATCTCACCTCGGCCGCTCTCGGGTCTCGTGTGCGCCACCGAGGCAGGAGCCACCAGCCCCAACCTCACCTACTGGCTCAGTCCCGACCGGATTTACATACAATCACGAGGGAGGGAGGGAGGGACGGAGGAGAGGGAGGGAGGGCGAGCCAATCCCAGATATCCTGTAGTAGTAGCAGCGAGAGCAGCAGAACCGGGACGGACGCGCAGACAGACGGAACGTGAAGCGGCGCCGAGAGAAACTGTCCTTGACTGAGAGCAAGCGAGAGGGAGAGAGTTTCTTTATGGCTGCTGCCACACACACACACACACACACACACACACACACACACACACACACACACACACACACACACACACACGGTGAATAAAAACGTGCTGTATCCACCATTTTACTGAGCTCCACATCGCCACAGTGTTTCTGTGACCTCCAGGTGAACATCAGGAGCGAACTGTGACCTCTAAAATACAAACATACACCTGCATTTTATTTTATTTTATTATTATTTTACTTTTTAAGACCTTTGAATCATCTTTATCATTTTTTCTTTTTTAAAAGATAAACTACATTTGAATAAACTGTATTTACGTATAATCACGAGATTTACTAAGTCGTAAATTAAAATTACTTTGTACTTGTATTCCAACATCAGAGAGAAATATAATTGTCTATGTTCTAGTTACTTTACAGATTTTACTAAATACATTGACGATAGTTTGATAAAAACGTGATCAAACACAAATATGATGTTTGAATATATAAAGTATATGATGTAAATGGAAGATGAGGCTGCACAGACTTCCTCACAGAAAGAGACTCCAGTATCACATCATGTGAGACAAACAGCTTCACAATCATTTAATTCCTTCTGGTCACAACAGTAGAAATATATAATATTATAATATTTACAATATTAACACAGAAATATTTATTTTTTCCATCAGTGATTAAATCAGTTGTTCTCAGAGGAAGGTGAGGTCCCAGAACACTGTTTGAAGCTGGGAAGGTGGCAGGGTCCGCCACAGATAAACAAAGTAAAACAGTATGAAGTCGTGTTGTCCTTTAATGTCAGTTTGTTAATTCAGTCATGAAGATGTTTCTCTTCTGATGTGAACAGAAACTGTTCATCTTCTCACTGATGCTCTCGTTTGCTGATGCGAGTCAGATGAAGACTTCACTTTTAAATTGAGTTGTTTCATAACCAGATAAAAACTCCTCGTTGTGAGTTTCAGCAGAAGATCTGAACTCTTTTCACTGATGTCGTGGAAGATGTTGTTTTTCACTCGTGCTCAGCTCACCTGGACCAGCCAGACACCTGGAATCAAAGTACATGTACTCTAATACGACTAAGTCATCTGCTGACAGATTTATTCTTCTTCTTCTTGAGGAAACCTCTCAGTGTAATACTTCGTTATTACAGCAGGTGCGTCACCACGTCAGCAGCAGTTCACCGGACTGACTGATCGCAGTGTGATGAAGCTGCACTCAACTAAAAATCAGTTCCAAAGCATCTTATTGTCTAAAATAAAATCATCACATATTTGTGTTTAAAATATGAATCCATAACATGAAACAGTAATAAAAGCTGTCAGGAAGTAATAAACAGTACAATGTTCCCGTCTGATGAACTGGAGTGCAGAGGAAGAATGAAATAACACACAGTTCTGAAGAATACTAGAGACAGACCCACGTTTTCTTCCTGTGCGCTGTACATATACAGTACATGTACTTATACATATACAGCACATGTACATTGTACTTTTAGTGTACATGTACAGTAGTTGTACATGTACATGTGCTGTAGTTGTATTGTGGGCAGAGCTGCTGTACATGTATAAGTACATATACAGTACATGTACAGTACAGTACAACTACTGTACATGTAAAGTGTACTTTTACTGTACATGTACTGTAGTTGTATTGCACATGTATGTACTGTAGTTGTACTGTACATGTACTGTACATATACAGTAGTTGCATTGTGGGCAGAGCTGCTGTACATGTACATACAGCAGCTCTGCCCACATGGATCTTTGACTCTGATCCTCTTCAGAGTTCTTTTGAATACATTATATCAGGTCAACATTATTTATGAAGCATGACTGTGTGCTATATTCACTGTGTTTTAAATACATTGTGTTTGTCCTATGATCCTATGAGCAAACACAGTTATTTATACATTTTGTCATTATTTATTCATGTTTTTATTTCTGTTCAGCCTGTTTTTCCTCCTGGTTTCTGTTCATATCCATTTCTCTTTCTCCACGTACACTTTAAGACATCAGCCGCTCAGCCTGTGGACTGTGTTGCAGGCTGCTTGGTGTATTGTGCAATAATTCTGTACTATATATTAGTATTTATTACTTTATATGCATTTATGATCCTGTGTGTATTAAAGACTGCTTTCAGCACACAAGTATCCACTGTAACTCGTTCTACAATGTCCAATACATGTTACACTGCAGACGTTTCAGTGTTTTCTCCTCTGCACACCTGGAGAGATTTTTCAGGAAAGCACAGATTTGTGATGTGTTCGTGTTGCTGAGTCATCGTGTTCGAGTCTTCAGTGAATATGTAACCAAACAATAGGAACTCCCTGCTGAACTGCAGACGGGTTTGAAGCTATGGATGTTAAAACACAGAAGTCGTGTCTGAAAACTGACAAAATGTTTTCTCCCACGACTGCTTTGATGCTCCACACCAACACAAACATAACGAGATTCTGCAGAACCTCAGATTAAAGTCTCACTGTCACAATATCTGCATCAGCAATTAAAGAACAGTAAAGTTTGGGGACAAACTGTGGTTTGTTAAAGTGTGCGTTCAGGGTCCGGTAACTAAAACAGTTACTGTTGTGAATGTAGTTTCTAGGACAGCTCATCAGCTCCTCTGTCAGACTGACACATGACACAATACTGATGTTATTTAAATCACACTATGACCAGAAGCAGTGTCCACATCACAGGAGCAGCAGTTTCTGTTGAAGGTAGAACGTGTGAGGATGCAGCAGAAGAAATCCAGTTCTTCAGACAGGAGGAGGAACGTTTACTTCATCGTGATTTTAACAGTTTTTGTCAGTGAAAATGGAGACACTGACATCACATTTGATCTTTTTCACCGCATCGATTCATCCTTGAGTTAAGTTTTGTGTATTTTGTCAAACTGCTCTCACGTTTCATCAATCATCTCCTCTTTTCTCAGCTTTCTGGACCCGAGCACACTTTCTTGTCCTTTATCATCGCCCAGCCTCACCTCTCGTCTCTTCATCCTCTGTTTAAATGTCCTTCAGTTGTTTCCTTCAGTGTGTTTGAGAAACTTATTGTCTGTCGAGGTCTTTTTGGTCCAGAGGAAATCTCAGGTCGTGCCTGTTTTTACCAGGTTGTTGCTCAGCATCTTCCTGGATTTATATTCTTTATACATCTTTGCAATCTATTCACCTGATATTCTAATGTCGTGTCTCTATATTTTCATGTTACTGGTGTTGTTTCTTTCTTCTCTGTGTACATGATCATCATGATAACGAGATCCGTCCTTCGTTACTCTTCCTGAAGTTTCTTCTGTTGTGAGTGCAGCTTCTTCACACCTGAAGGTCGACAGGTGCGTAACTGTCCACTTCTCTTACAATTAACTTTTGACTATCTTAACTGCAAGTGACCTGGACGCTGTGCACGAGTCTTTTATGTTCCTGGTTGGATTGATCCAAACTGGCGCTTCAGAATAGCAGTTGTCATATTATGTACTGATTGTAAAGTCCGACTTCAGAAACAAGAAAATGCTCAGATCAGCGACACGTGTCTGTTTTCATCACCTCTGCTGGTCTTCTGATTAATCTCACCTCTGTGATCACATTTATGCCACTGAACTGCTGTTGTAGGTTGACAGAAACCAACATTTCCACCAAAGAAACTTTCAGCCCAATCAGTACAGTTCTGCAGAACCACAGATAAGTTATAGCCGGACGTGTCTTTATGTTTTCCATCTTCATGCTCTGGCTGGGTTTACACACAACAAACTCCTGGTTAGAGTTAGAACACGTCATGGTTTTATATAAAGTACATGTATTGGCTGCTGCCATCATGGAGACGGACAGCGTTGTGACTCGAGCTGCAGCCGGCTGTTTGGCGGCCATATTGTCTTCCACCTCCTGCCGCGACAGGAGGCGAAAAAGCTTTTGAGAGTGAATGTGAAGTGCTGGTTTGTGGTTTGTGGTTTAACTGCGAACAATATATCCTGGAGACTGGACGAGACATTCTCAGACCACAAACCTTTTTAGGAATTCAGGACCGGAACATTAATTTTGACTGAGACAGCAAGAGATTGAATTAAATTCTTGCTGGATAGTTTCACTTTTTTCCAGATCCCTCCTTCCTGAGTGTTTTTACTTGTGTTACCATCCTGCTTTGGTTCCTCTCGAGCGTTGGGATGAGCAGTGGATGTGGTTGTTCCCTGTAAAGTCTTCTGGGGTGATACAACCTGGACTCACCTGTCCCGGCCTCACCTGTCCCTGTCCAGCCTGATGACTTCCTCACATCTACCTTTGTATCATTACAGTCAGCCTCGCTCATGAACACTAAAATGTATTTAAAATCTTTACTGTCTACAATAAAGACGACTTAGCACAAAAGCTGCTGCTGAATGAAATGAGAACAGAACCCTCAGAGGTTCCTCCTTAAATATCTGACATGTTTTCATGTAAATCTTGAAAACGAATCATGTTCCCGCCTCATGTGCAGATCCGCCGCCGGGGTGGCGTCGCCATAATCAAACATGATGTACGTGCTGACGCTCATTCAGCACATTTGCCAAATGTGCTGTTGCTCCTGCAGAATGAAGTTATAGCATGATTCATTAAGGCAAATGAGAGGAAGCTCCCCCTTGACATTCTCCCTGCGTTTCCAGAGATTACGTTGCCACATCTGTGCATATAAACAACCCGCGTGTATGTGTCACACGGGTGCTGCAGAGACGGGCTGCAATCCATCACGCAGACAATTAATGCTCTGCATGTTCAGGGAGGAAGACGAGGAGGAAACTGTCTTCAGAGCAGGTTGTAGCTCTGTAGTTTTGTTATTCAAGCTGGGAGTTCATTGTGTGTGTGCGTGTGTGTGTGTGTGTGTGTGTGTGTGTGTGTGTGTGTGTGCGTGTGGGTTGGAGAGTACAATGCTTTGTGGGTGCTGGTGTGTGCGTTGGTTTGGAAACACTCTGTATGCACACAGTGGAGTGGCAGAAAGTCCATTTCTGCATTCACACACAGACTGACAGCGGGGATAATCAGTGTGTGTGTCTGTGTGTGTTAGCATGTGCTGGAGACTGTAATAGACTGTGACACATTGTATGTCGAGCCTCGGCAGCGGCTCGCTCACACAGATGTGATATGTGGCCAGTTTCGCACCCCATTATCCGGAGAGACTGCACGGCGTCGTGCACGGCTCCAGATTGCGATGTCAACTCGACGTACATTCGCTGCGACTGCCGCATTAAGACTGAGCATATGGCTCCCACTCCTCTCCAGGTCTCAGCTCCAGCAGAGTGACACTAGTTTGGATCTATCTTCCCGAGCCGAGCCTTTCCATTTGACCTCTGTGAATTAATGCAGCAGTTGTGCTGCAGGACCACCTCTGTGTGCACTCTGAGAGCGAGACGAAGACTTCAGGAGCTCCGTATTCACACAGAGATTCACAGTGTGTGAGAATAAGTGATGGCTATTGTTACAAACTAATTAGAATAAGTCATGGAAAAGAGATTTGTTAAAGGTCCAGTGTGCAGGATTTAACAGGATCAATTGGCACAAATGTAATATGATGATGTGTTCCTGAGTGTTTAATTGGTGTTCAGGCATCCAGAACCAAGTTCCAAACCAAGTTTAATATTTTTGTAGCACGATTTCTCCTGTAATTTTGTCAGAGTCGGACTGAAGAGGTGTGAAAGCATCCTATAACTATCAGGATGTGTTTCAGGTCTCTATAATAATGTTATGAATGTGATGACTGAGTTGAAACGTCCATCTCTGACCTCCCACACAGACTTCACTGCTCCTCATACTTCCTCTGACGTCCTCCTCTGCTGTTGTGATCATCACTTCAGCCACTTGAGGTCACCATTTAGCAGAAAACTGGACATGAGGCAAAATGGCATTCAGCTTTTTTCTGCGTTCTCAGTGTCCTGGTCGGGCAGGAGAGGCGACGGATGTCCAGCTGGTTGCAACCACAACGCCAGATACCATTAAATTCTACATACTGGTCCTTTAACGGTGTGATTTGACTTCTGTAAAGCAGATCCTTCAGTATGTGGAGATGTCAAAAGAAAATGCTGCTAAAAAGGGTTGATCAGTTAATAGATGTATTATTTATTATCAGTGTAACAACTCCAATTTTAATTAACTAGTCATAAAAGTCATGCATGGACTAAAGTGCCATGTGGCTTAAATAAGTAGGTTTGCTTCTTCTTCTTTTCTTTCATGAACTGAATTCTTCGTGTCTCGTCGGCTCTGGAAAGTCGCGTTGGACATTTTTCACTATTTTCTGACACATTTCTGAGTCCGTGCTCAGACGAACCTCAGCTCTCTGTCAAATGAAGGCCGCTCCTCATTCCTCTCCATGACGCTGCATTATCACAACAAGGATCCTCATCTGCTCTTCACACAAAACGCAGGACTGTCCAGGAAAAGTTGAACCTCGTCACTGGAGAGATGGAAACCACTGCTGCTGAGCTGCAGCTGTTCAACAGTGTTTAACATCTGAATTCTTATTTCTGCTGCAACACGTCGCATCAGGCATCAGGCTGCCATCAGGCTGCAACAGGGGTTTCTATATTCATGTTAATATATATGTGTGTAGTGAGTGAGTGTGGGCCCACTGAGGCCAATGTGCATTTGAATTAAGAGAACTTTAATTTGGTTAAGTTGTAGAGATGTTAATTATTATCTCATTTGGTTATTTGAAACTTTGAGAAGTGAATAAGAAGCTGATTATTTTGCAGCTGATTATTTTGCGGCTGATGATTCGGTTGTTGAGGACGTTGCTGGGCTGTGAAGCTCCTGATATATTTTATAGATTAAGAAGATTTACGTGACTTTTGAGGAGAAAGTGACTGAATTTTCAGTTTTGAGTGAAGTCTTCCTTTAATCTGATTCTTCTGTCCATATTGGATGAATACAAATGCTGCTACCATCACATCAGGCTTCAGACAGTCACAGTGAGATACAGAGGAGGGTGTGAAAATGTGATTTGTCAGTAAAAAGTTCCCACCAGAACACACGTGCTTATATAACAGAACAGTGGGAGGCGACGGAGGGTTTTCTCTGAGTCCGGCTCTCTGTTTTGTGTGTCTGATGTGTTGCAGCTCTCCTAAATGCTTTCAGCAGGCTTCACTCGCGACTGTTTTGCTCCAGTCATTTAAGTGATACTTTGAACACGAGTGCAATACTTTGCTGAGTCAGTCCTGATGGAATACTCTGATGGTACATTCATAATGCAGCAGTCACGGCACTTTGAGTAAAAAGCTTTTGTCTCTGGCTCGGAGGTCAGAGTCCAAACATCGCTCCAGTATCTGAAGATGGAAACCCGAACAGCGGGCGGGGCAGGACGCGCCACCAGGCTGCTTCAAGGCCACCTCCACTCTGATCCGGGGCCAGTGTTTCCTTACAGTGACACATTGCTTTCTTCCAAAGGCGACAGTCCAGAACCACGCCGAGCTCAACAGAATATTTATTCTAATTGGAAGGAAGCACTAATAACGTGAAGGAAACAGATATTTTCCATGCCGCTGCATAATTAAAATGAGCATATTTGATTATTTTTGGACATCATTATGACTGCAGAAACATTTGAAAGTGGTTCCTTTCTGCGGCCAAACATTCCTCCCGGAGGACGCAGAGCAGAAAGTGGATCACCACTGATCAGATTTTTTTGTGCATGCTTCAACTGAGCGTTGTCGCCTTTTGAAGTGTCTCTTAGCCAAGCATTGTTTCCCAGAGGACGTGGAACAGAATCTGACTCAGCAGGAAGAGAAACATGAAACGCCTCTTTGACACAAAGAGACACAGTCCAGATTTAAAGCAGGTCTGCGAATGAGATCACTGGCCCGGAAGAGAAACTCAGAACCAAGAGAGCTCGGACGAACTTTGATGACAATATTTCAATGCTTTTTTTTATCTTCTGGCAATATGGTTCTCAAAATCATTTGTGGAAGTGATAAGACTGATTGAAACTGTGCAGGTATTATCTGTGATGGAGAGAAGTCACAGACACTTTTCAAGAGGAGATAATTCAGTGTCAGAGATTCCTCTCAGAATTGACATAATCACGTGTGCATGATGAGCACAGTGTGTTCAGCTACAGCAGAGACTGAATATAAAGAGCACAGAGTCATTAACTACACAAATAAATGAAACTCAAAGTGTAAATGGAGCAGCTCTCAACATATCACGCAGAATAAACTGTAAGAAAATGAACATGATCCAAAGTGAGAAACAGAAACAGGTTCAAAGATCAAGCGTCAGAATCTCTGAATACCAATTTAGTGAAGATGGATGAGTACATGTGGCCCGACTCGGGGACAGCCGGTGTGAACTGAGAACCAACAAAAACAGTGCAACACCACCAGCAGCACCACCAGCAGCACCAGCACCACCAGCACCAGCACCAGCACCAGCACCAGCAGCACCAGCACCACCAGCACCAGCACCAGCACCACCAGCAACACCACCAGCAGCACCAGCAGCACCAGCACCAGCAGCACCAGCAGCACCAGCACCAGCAGCACCAGCACCAGCACCACCAGCACAGCACCAACAGAACCAGCAGCATATTTATTAATTCAAAAACATTGAGAATTGTCCTGATAGAAAAAAGTGAAAAACTCTTTGTCACCAGGCTTTATATGAAAAGTCTAATCAGACATTGCAGATGAATTGTTGCTGACTGGAACGTGTTGTGACAGCCGACCCAGGAGAATGTTTTTTTGTGAGGCCATGAAGGTCATGAAGCTCAGGTTCACTCCTCAGCAGCAAAGCACTGGATCGTATCTCAGAAACAGATATTTACATGTAACATTTCAACATGGAGTGTAAAGTTGCATCCTGTGGAAGTTTTACTGGTTTGTTCAGTTTCACACTGCAACTCAAAAACATTACGTACCCACGTCCTGCAGCGCAGAACAGAACTACACCGCTGCCAGAAAGAGATCCAGATACCGACTTCATGCCGAAGTCATGAAGCTGGAAACCAGAGAAGGAGGAGGAGGAGAAGCAGTGGGAGGTGGATTTGGATCAGTACCAAATTCTGACTGGGAGAGAGAGTGATGAAACGTCTCCACATCAGGATGGACGAGTCCGGTTCGTCCTCACACACTACAGAGACCATCTGCACACAGACGGACCTGATATATAAAACATTACTTGATTAAAGTGCTTCTGTAATTGTGCTGATGTTAAATTGCACAATATTTACAACACAAAGCAACACAATCAGTGTGCTGAGTAACGCAGAGCAACACAACACAACGCAACGCAACGCAACGCAACGCAACGCAACGCAACACAACACAACACCTACAAGGTGACATTAACATTTGACTCGACGCTGGAAGAGAAAACTGTGACGTGTTTAAAATGCTTCCAGTAAGGACAGACACACAGTCTCCTCCAGCTGTAACCAGATCAGCCGCAGCATCTTTAGATCTCACTCAAGGTCCTGGATTGTTTTTGAAATCTCAATTTCTGTAATAAATTTGGGAGAATCCTCGTGTTTGACATCAGATCATCCTCATGAACAGACGGCCTGATTCTCATCCTGCACCTCAATCTATCTGAATCCTCTATGAGGCTAATGAACAATCCAATCCTGCCCTCACACTTACATCCGTGATTTATATGCATGCCTGCATTCTGTCCATATTGTGATCAGATCTCATTATGCAAAGCAAGTGAACATGGCAGCCGTTGCTGTACAGCCTGGACTGACTTTACTCCGGCAGCAGACTGGGGTCATCTTTAATCACAGATGAAGCAAACAACAGAAGTGATGACACGGTTCCTCCAGTGTGGAGCTGCTTCTCTTCAGATCGCCAGCAGACGCCGTGCTGCCCATTTTATAGTTGTACATTTAAAAGCCGCCGTGTTTCCAGGATAAAATGTGGCAGTTGATGTTTGTGCACAGCACCGACATCTCATCTGTACGTGTGAAAGACTTCGCACCGTCCTGACGTTTGTACAGCACAGATCATGTTCTCATCACACCACTGGATATTTTAAAGGAGGCCTCGGGACGTTGGCAGCCGTGTCTGTGGCGACACCATGATGCTGTGCTGACACTAACCAGAACATTAAACAGCATTGTGACACGGGAGAAATAGAAAGTTACAAGAAACAAGAGAATTTATTCATCGTTATACCACACAGAGATGTTTAACCAAATGAAAGTGTGTTAACAAATGACAGAGCAGATACAGTGCACAGTTATACGTTATACGGGGCAGCCTTAAACCCAGCTGGAGCAGCCCGGCTCTTCCTCTCTGAGGGAGTCCAGGCGGTCCAAACGGTCCAAACGGTCCAAACTGTCAGGTTGGATTGTTGAAAGTCTCCGTTGGCCGTGATGGTCTCAAATTCTTCTGCCCTTAATCCAAAACACTCGCTTTCTTCTCCAGGAGGAGGAGGAATTTTTAGTAGTTTGATGAGAACTTTTGATGTTTGGTTATTTTCAGTCCAATATCAAATATATTATTCAATTTATTATCTATACAGTGAAGTATATGTTTATAGTCATATCCAATCTATTATTTATTGTTGCCATAAATCACGTAAAGGAACATGTAAAGTCTTTACGACTGAAATAAAAAGATAGATCGATATAGAATGAATCTGTTAAAGTAACTCGTCCATCACAGACGAGGTGACGAACAGCGACAGAAACAATCTCGTTTTAAATGTCTGATCAGTTTTTTTATCTTCCTCTCTGATTCGTAAACTTTCTTTACTCTGAGATATCTTCACATCTGATATGAAATAATGATCCTGTTGAGACGTTAAGCAACCTGAACAAACTTCCACACGATCAGACGGACTCACATGTTCTGGAGAAGTGTGACAGGAGAAGAAGAACAGAGTTAATCTGCAGCAGACGAACGCGTCTCGTGAGGCGATGAGAGACGTGACGATGTGAACAAAGACTCGTGTCTCCTGCAGTTTTATTCCTCTGACTGGTTGAATTTCAGTTACAAGTAATAATTGCAGTTAGTAAGTCAATATTTCTGCTCTAATTTCCGATGTTAGTGTAAATGTAACATCTTGAATCATTAAGTTCTCACTGAGGCTGCTGCCCATCTGTCTCATCATCAGTTGTCTCAGTTAGTTCAACAAAATATTGTTAATTAATGCCTGTTTTTTTTTTTTTTTTAAATAAGCCCTTAATGTTATTGTGGCTGCATCCATCTGTCAGCGTCTTCATCAGCAGAAATGGTTGAGAGTTGAACCAGAACCAAAACATGTGGGTCTTTTGAAAACAATATTTAGTTGATTATTAAATAAAATAAGCAGCAGAACTTTATGTACCTGTAATCCTGCTGAGACATCCTCTCAGGAAGGAGAGCAGGATTCATATGATTATGAGTTAATGAGATTAATAAAGTGATAATGTTATTACCGGAGTATCTGTGATGAATAATTCTGTCCTTTAAAACCAGCTCGTACAGAGACTCTGACTCGAGATCCTCAGAATCAGATTTGCAACGATGAGGTTAATTTACTGCTTAAATCAAACAAACGTCCCTCTGAATAAAGATGGAATCAAACTGATCTCATGCACGCGTCGCAAAGTTCTTCAGATTTCAGATTCTTGAAGAGGGACAGCTGAACAGTAATGTAAGTGTTGTTGTGGTGGATGAGTTTAGGAAGCAGAGTCACAAAGTGCTGTACGTAAATAAAACACAGCTGAACAATGAAGGAAATGTGTCTCAGGGTCAGAACAGGTTACAGCAGCAATACCAACAATAGAGTGAATAAAACGGGTCCAACTAAAGAAAAAGAAGTTTGTTAAAGCATCTTCAGCTGCTTCTGTGAGTGTGTTTGGAGGAGTGATCCTTCAGCTCTCCTGACTCCTCGGGGAAATATCTGGCTCTTTAACAGCTAAATGCTCCTCGAAGTTCAGCAGCTCGCTGGTGACTGTTGATCTAATTCCAGCAGGAAAGAACACATTCCTGCACACGCTGCTCACCTCTGCGCTGATGCAGTTATTAGGAAAGGTCGATGTTTTCTCAAGACATAACCTTTATAGAACCTAAGGTTGTCTTTTAGCGGGGTTTGATTCGCTGCACCATGAAAAGCGATGAAGCCGGCGGCGCGTGTGTGTGTGTTTCCTTTAACTCTGTCTGCCATTTGGTTCTGGGGAGGTGGGTTCATCCCAGCCGCCTGCTCATGTGGCTGGAAACACCACGAATGAAGATGGTGAGACGAAACAGAAAAGGTGAAGTGGTAGTTGGACAGTCAGGTGCAGCCGAGTCGTCAGCAGTTAGCGCTGCTGCAAACCACAGATAAGTCAAAGTTTAACGTGTCACAGGATACTTACAGGATGTTGGACAAAACTTGTCAGATCACATTCACATTACACATTTAACAACTGACTCTCACACTGTCAGATTTCACACGTTTCACATGTCTAACCACACATTCTTCAGACATGTCTGTGGTGACCCAAAGAGGTATTTTAAGCCGAATGAGGATGTTTTTCTGACCCTAAATATGTGTTTTTTCTTCCTAAACCTAACTAGATCATAAACACAGCATGGTGACAAGAGAGAAACAGAAAATTGGGGCTGAAATGTGACATTAAGAAGGAAAGAGGTGCAGACAGAACTGAGCTCAGTGGACCTCTGCAGGCTGCACCTCGTCCCTGCGTGATGCTCGCGGTACGACCGAGTGGGTCGAGAGTTGTAACGGAGGAACCAGGTCGAGTACTTCGTGGAGTAAAAGAGACAATATCTGTGGAACTGCTCTAACTATTTGGATGGTTTTCTATATCCAGGCAGTGATCTTCAACCCTGTGTTGTTATGAGAACATTGATTTGTGCAGTTCTAAATCAGGAGCTAGTTCACCATCTTCTTTTTCTCCTGTGTGCATTAACAGGACACAGAAGTGGTTCTGCAGCCCGGCTCTGAACATAATCGGACTCCGGCTTCTAACAGACCGTAACGCAGCCGGCGTCTGTGAGTTTCCTAAAATGAGTCTGAAGCTGCACCTGAACCTTCAGAGCTGATTTCTGGTGATATTTGGCTCTAAATGTCAAACCTCAGCCAGAACTCAGGCTGTTATCTTTTTACTGTTTCCGGCTCTGAACACAACATCAAAAATAAAATCTGGCTTCATCAGTCGGAAAACCTTTCTGAGATAAGCTCTCTCTTTATCAATCGCTCTGCAAAATTCATACCGCGTTTAGTTTCTTGGTGCAGCACGAAGCGCTCTGAAACAGACGAGGTCTTCTCTTGTGTGCTCGATGTCCCTGAAACAACCATAACTGCTTTCTGACCAAGTTGTTGAAAATAATGATACAGCTTTCTGAAGAAGGCTACAGAAAAAAGTTAACACTTGCATTATCAAAAGAATCATCTGTCCGGGACAGAACTGTGCCAGAAAACTTTTATCAGACATGTCATAAAATAATATCCTCTCTAAGTATCATTTATCAGTTTTACATCTCGGTGCCTCCTTTAACACTGATGGTTAAAATCACTCCAGCACAACATTTAAGTTCATGTAAGAACACATTTCCATTAGAGCAAACGTGTTTTCATCACCTCGTCCTAAAGAAGCCTCGTCAGGAAAGATACGGGGTCGTGAAATCAAACATCAGGTGAGGAGAGGATGCAGATAAAAGCTGTTTACCTCCTGAAACACGTGAATCACAAGAGGCACGTCAGCAGAATAACAGACAGTGATGTGATTTAACTTTGGCTGATTCATCACGACGACGGTGCAGACCAGAGCGAACAACTTTTAACCCCACAGAATGTTTCTACAAACCACAGATGTGTCGCAGCTTAACAGTTCTGTAGGTTACATGTCTGGTCACAGCGCCGGGCTTGTGGTCCGGTTCTGTTGAGGCACAAAGCCCACTCGGTTAGAGAATATAAATATCTGTCTAGTTATAAGTCTGTATATTTTTGACAATATGTGTCTCATCAGGCTCACGTTACATATTTATGACTCCACAGAACGAAGGATGTTTTCACAAGAATCTTTACATTTTCACAAAAAAGACTTTTTCCACATAATAACTGTTCATCTTCACATCTGAATGAAATGTTCATAAATGCGGATCAGAATTTCTACACATGGAAACATACTTCCAGGTTCCAGCCCAGAGTTTCTGGCCCTGATGGATCAATCCTGCTCTCGTTTCCTCCTGAACTCCATCTTGATTGTTTCCTCAGACCCGTGAAAGTGAGACTTCAATAAGAACCTGCGCACACGGAGGTGATTCCCGGGGATTTTACCTCCAATCTCTCTCTAATCACAGCTTCACCCTCCTGTGAAACCTCTCCTCCTGCTCTCCCTCCCTCCCTCCTGCCAGGCACTACAGTATCACACCATCACTTTATTGCTTCTCCACACTGATCTTAAGTCTAACTCCAGGCAGAGCTATACTTTTATCCTACATCAGCCACCGACGTCTCCTCCTCTGTCTACCAGCAGATTACCCCTCTCCTCTCCTCCACTGTCTCTTGCCCCCCAGTAAACGTCTGACACCAATATTAGTTTCATAATCCACTTTAGGGCTCGCTGCTGTGAGAGCTGAGACGTGACACCCCCAAGCTTCACTATCAAATCCTCTCTGTTTAGACCACCTGCCCCAAAATACGCTGGCTTTTGTTTCCAGAGCTCTCAGTTTGTCTGCAGGCCACCAGACGCACCATCACAGCGCTGCCCTGCATTTAGCCCCAGTGTTTAGTATTTAACAACCCATTAGTGATGTCTGCACACATGCCGCTCTGCATTATCTCTGTGTAATCTCTTCATTTGCATCCACATTATATGCTCTTGAAAGAACAAGACATAATAAAATGCATGTTTATGATGATCTTAACTGCTCGTGCACAGTCTGATGAAACGCCAGGAGCTCCAGCTGCTTCAGTTTTATCAAAGGCTCATGGGGACATCTAGTGTTCACGGAGAGAGAAGGGCTCATTATTCTCACCGCATGATGATAAAACACCATCCTGTTACACTCCAGTTACAGCTGATCCACATAAAGTACCATCAATACTCCTCTCAAACGTGAAAGTTTTATACTGAGAAGAAACGCACTGTGAGAAAACAGCCTGTAAAAAACATTTATTGAAAGATTTCACACACGTTTGGACTAAAAAGGCAAACAGAGTAAAATACTGACGAGCACAAACTTCTCCAGTTGATTACAGACATTCAGACAGCGATCCAATGTCATCAGCGGCAGTGTCTTCCATCGAGCGTGAGGATAAAAGCACAAACTGAAACAGGAAGTCACAGGTGAGGTTCAATAGAATGAAGTCTCTGTAACCTCCTTCAGATCAGGATTGGTTCAGCCCACCTGTGTTGATCTAAGTTGGGCAGACAAAATAATAAAAACATGTCCAATTAATCATACATCTGAATTAAGATACACTGCGTTACGACCTGCATGCAGGCTGGATTTATTAGGTCTGCTGTGTTGGAGTGCATTAGTTTTAGCTGGTGTTTGTAATAAAGCAGCAGCAGTGTGTAGTGCAGTGTGTATCACAGGAGTGGGACCATCCATCTCCTGCTCTATCTCGCCCCTCCTTACTGCTCCCTGCTTCCCTCTGCTCTGATTAGTTCCCATTAAGAATCCACTGCAAGCCGCTCAGCTACCCAACACATTTACAAGTCATAAAGTGCCGCAATCAACAAACTTACTTCCAGCCAACACTCTCCAAGCGCCCGTTTGGTGACTGCCACGATGAAACAGAGGGTTTGAGCTGCTCGACACAGCTCGGGGTGAATGGAAACACTGTGGAGGATTTATGTGTCAGAGAGAGAGAGAGAGACCCTGGGGAGGGATGGAGCTGCACCCTCTGTCAAGGCTGAAGTCCAAACTGTTTGTCTGGATGTTCAGGCTGCTGCAGAAGAGCAGAACAACCAGCAGCAGAAGCACCAGCACGACTGCTTTCAGGGTTTGATCCACAGCCACAGGGAAGTTAATGCAACGAATGGTATTCGCCTTGGATCTGCTGTTGTCTCATACAGGAAATATGTGTTGGTGCAATAAAATGTTGTTTCAGAGCAGAAGGAGATCGATTTATACCTCCTTCATTCTCCTCAGCTAATACAGCGTCTGTGACAAATTCGATCTGCAGACACCAAATAAGCTGTGAAGAGAAACAAGACTTTGGATTTAAAAAAGAGACGATACAAAGGAAGGAGTGCATACCTCTGCCAAGGCCCAACAATCCCCTGGTGTGCTCACTCATACCAGCCACAGGAATGAGACAGTGTTCATGCACATTATTCCCTGAAGAATGAACAAACATGTGAAGGCCCGATCTTGCAACGCTAGAGAAAATGAGAAAGAATTCCTGGATCCGTGTCTTTATCGAGATCAACCAACCACCAACAGAACGGACACGGGTGGAAACACAACTCTTAAAGTGCACTGCTGTCATACTCGTGGGCAACAGCTCCAAGTATCCTTACAGACCCAAGTGTCTGCTCAGAGCAGGCGGTCCATGCAAACTCATGCAACATTTTCCAGAGTGAACACATGATGTGATGATCCATCATTTATTCTGATGGCAGCAGACGAGAATGCTGCTGCCAAACGTTGATTTCTTTACATGACCTCAACAAATTTGGAATCCATTGTAGGATGTTTAGATCATATAGACCTCTAAAACAACACTCATAATGTGACTTTGATTGTGAAGCAATTAGTTTGTTCTTAATGGCTGCATCAATTAACTTTACTGACTCACTTATCTGTTCACACTGGATCACTGAATAGTCTGATAGGTGTTTATTTTTATTGATTTATTTTCAGGGACATTGATCAACACGGCTGTAAAGGTGCCAGCTGTCCCTCGGCCAGCTGTGAAATGAGCCATTAAACAACAATAAAACACGCGGCGTGAACATCAGGAGGAAGCAAAACAGGAAGCAGCTGAACGGAGTGGAAAGCTCAGAGGAGAAAGGCAGCGTCCTGCAGAGTCGGACACACACGAGACAATTCATGTTGAGCAGACGAGTCAATATAAAGTCATAAAAACTGTGTCTTCGCTGTCCTCCACCATCAAAACACCAGATAATAGAAAAGAACGACGATCGTGTGGTTGAAGGCTGTTCGTGACCTAAAGAAATGTTACTTTTACAAATGTCACATTCACAGTAAATGGATGAAAAATGTCCAGTGACGTGACTCAAACTGCAGCCGCCCGTTTGGCCGCTTTGTTGGCTTGTTCTTGTTACTACACCCTCTCCACCACCCTCTCCACCACCACCACCACCCTCTCTACCACCACCCTCTCCATCACCACCACCACCACCACCCTCTCCAGCAGTCTGAGGCATCCACCTGACGCAGATGATCATCGTCAGTCAGATCATCACCCACAGCTGCTTCGAGTCAGATCGGTCTTGAAGCTGAACGGCTGCTGCAGACTGATGAAATGCAGCCGTTGGAATATTTTACTCCTCTGAGCTGAACATGAAAACGAATACATCGAAATGAAAGAGTGTCCTGCAGGATTTGGGTGTGCCAACTCTCTTTTTTGTACTTGTGGGAAATCCCATCGCAGCAAACTCCAGCTGGTGCCCGAGCTATTCTACTGACAGTTATTCCTGTTGTAGCGTGCCGTCACGTCTCCAGCTGAGTTAACAGTTGTGCTGCAACATGTACAGAATCCTCCATCTTTACATCTGTTCACAGGACTTGTGTCCAACATTAATCTGCCACAGAACAAAAGGTTCTGTTTGTTGCAAACAGAGCTACAGTTCTGTACTCTGAGCACCAGAATCACTCAAACAAATGATAAGTTGACCTTTTAATGAAACTTGCCAACAGTTTGATTTGAAGGAGAGCAGCTGGTTTTGGAGTCAAAGCACAACACAGTGCAGCAACTAATGTATGCATTAAAATGTCTTATGGCTGTTTGAGTATCTATAGAATTTATACACAGTGTAAATCAGTGAACACCTTTATTAAAGGTAACAGCTCTCAACCACACATACACCTGTGATCAGGTATTAATACGGGTCATTGCCAGAACAAATAAAGTGTCGCACAACTAAGATAAATGCACATAATTACCACGTTTCAGCCAAATAGTATGACAAAGACATCCTGTGTCTCAATAAGAGAAATCTCATTATGGTTGTGAGTCAGGTGAGGAAGGTTAAAACAAACCAGCAGAGCGCAATAATCCCTGAAATGAAGATACATTTACTTTAGGAAGGTAAATATGTTAACTGAGTCTTCAGAAAATAAAGGCTGAACCTCATAAATCCAGCGACGGCTGCTAACGTCTCCTCCTCACACCTCACACCTGAAATCAAACGCAGGCTGATAAGCTGGAGGATGAAGACGGTGGAGAGGTTCTTACTGCTGTCACATTTTCAAACCGAGAGTGAAAAAGCCAGAGTGTCTCCTGACAGGGACAGTAGGAGGATGTAAGTAGCTCTCGTGTCGTCTGCTCAATCAGCGAGAAGTGTACACGACGTGGAATCCACTTTTACTCGCTCATATTGTCAATGTGAAAATCCCACGTTTAATCCGAGCGTCTTCAAAAGGATCTAGACATGTATAACTGATGAATGCGTGCAAAATATACCAACGATCAAAGATATTTTACATTTCAAAGAAAATACTGCAGCCCTCACTGTGCAGGCACCGACACAGCCGGTGACATGGTCAGAACTCTGCATCTGATCTCGACTAAGCTCCTCGCTCGGCTGCGTCTGTACCAGAAAGTTTCCAAGAAACTCAGATTAAGAGCGATCCGACGTGTAGCATGGCTAAAGAGCAGCAGGAAGAATGCTTTTATTCAGTCTAATTTGAAAAAGATGCTAATGATAAAAGATTAAACGCAACCGTCAAGAAAGAAATCTGCCAATGTGCCAATTAAACTAGTTGCCATGACGACCAATTTATGAGCCTCATTAGAGAAACTGTGGTGTGAAATCTTATCTCTGAGTTTGAAAACTTTTTCAAACAGCATTTAGGAAGGAAACTACGATCTTAGGAAAGAAATGTAGTTATAACAAAGTCGTCATAACGAGGAATGTTAGGAATCTAGTTTCACTCGGTCCTGAACTCAAAATGGCTGCAAGTAACTGAAAGGCTACTTAGCCTGTAACGCTGATGTTAGCTTGTCGGAGAAGTTTATATTGAAGTTTGTATCGATGTTACTCTCTTGAATCTTGACATTGATGTTAGCCGATTTGAAAAGCTAACAACCATGTTGGCCTGTTGGAGAAGACGGGCTAACACTGAGGTTAGCCTGCGGACGGTAGCCTGTTGGACAGGAGGGGCTAACACTGAGGTTAGCCTGCGGATGGTAGCCTGTTGGAGAGGACGGGCTAACACTGAGGTTAGCCTGCGGATGGTAGCCTGTTGGAGAAGACGGGCTAACACTGAGGTTAGCCTGTGGATGGTAGCCTGTTGGAGAGGACGGGCTAACACTGAGGTTAGCATGTGGATGGTAGCCTGTTGGAGAGGAGGGGCTAACACTGAGGTTAGACCTGTGGATGGTAACCCGTTGGAGAGGAGGGGCTAACACTGAGGTTAGCCTGTGGACGGTAGCCTGTTGGAGAGGGCGGGCTAACACTGAGGTTAGCCTGTGGATGGTAGCCTGTTGGTGAAGCCACAACTGATGTCAGTTAATTAATCAGTATATTTTATTCTTCTAAGACATGACATGAATGCCTCAGACTCATCGAAATTGATCGCCCGTCTTTTCTTCTTCATTACAGCGAGCTAGCTAGCCACAGAAATAAGACATGAAACGGCTGTTAGCATGGATCGAGACAGTCTCATGCAGATCACAAATACAGGCAGATTACAGCAGGCTGTTGATTTAGGAATGAAGTTTGCTGTTCTCGTCAGGATTTCTTAAATTAAGACAAGAGCTCTGACACTGGAGGCACAGAATCGCTTCTGTAACAGTAAGACAGGATGTTTTCTTGGCAGTTAGTTAAATATTAATGTAATGGTCCCTTATTGAATGTTTCCAGTTCCAACCAGTCAATCATCTCCTGGCATCTCCACTCGAACTGTATCTTCAACAACAGCAACCGCTGAGGTCATTACAGCATCCACTTCTCGCCATGAGCCTCTGAGCTGCTGACAAACACTCAACCTGGCACAGATTTCTACAGAGAACTTATAATCGTGTGTTTTTCAGCTGTCAGACACCTGCAGGAAGTCTCCTGCAGGCCTGAAACAAACAGCGGGACGTAATTATTTTGTGTTCCCTCGTACGTCACCCAGCTCTCGAGAAGAAGCAAGCTCGGTCAGCCTCACCGACTCCCATCAGCCTCACAGCTCCTCCTCATCTCAGACTCCAAAAGAAGTGTGTGTGTGTGTGTGTGTGTGTGTGTGTGTGTGTGTGTGTGTGTGTGTGTTTATCCAGGAAGGGCACCAGACTTTTGTTTACACTTGAAAAAGTGAAATTCTATTTGTCTCTCACACTCTTTCAATTTGTGTGATAGAGTGTGTAGATATGTGTGTGTGTGTGTGTGTGTGTGTGTGTGTGTGTGTGAGAGAGTGTGAGTGTGAGTGTGGATATGAGT
>CAEMYA010000731.1:1021613-1052940 GCA_903131615.1 Diplodus sargus | reverse complement strand
AGGATAATTTGTTCTTTTGTCGTTAGCAAAAAACAATATTGACCTTGAAGTTGAAAAAGGAGCCTCATATGGAGTCCATTCATTCACATTCTGAGATCGACACTTCTCCACTGGCAGGACGGCGGCGAGTTGTTCAAAAACCTTCTTTTTAGTAACTCTGTGTACACAAACAATGTTCTCAATGCTCGTGTTCATGTGTAGAGACTCTGGTGATACTACGAGCAAAGTTTCATGTTGTGTCGAGACTTCTTACTGTTTTAAAAACAGAGATTTTGATGCTATCGTAAAAGTGGCCGTAGCACTCCCATTGAAAATGAGCTTGACCCGAAAACTAAAATCCGTTAATTCTTAAAAGTGCCTCTTTTGTCGTAATTGTGCTTTTACACGAAGGTTTGACTCATATACATTCACAGAAAAGGCCTTGGTTGAATTTTGGAGAGCTTCACTTTGACGGAGAGCGTGTTGCGGCTGTGAGCTCCTCCTCCTGCCTCCTGTCTGTGCTGCGGGTGGAGACTCTGTCTCTCCTCCACCAGCTCCAGCTCTGCTCACCTGCCTCCCATCAGCTCATCACCTCCTGCAGAATATTAACACCGGCTTCATTTCCATTCTTCACTGAATCATTGACACTGTTGTGGTTGTTGCCTCACTGGTTTCCTTTATTGCAATCTGCAGCCTCACCACTAGATGCCACTAAACACTTCACACTGGACCCTTTGACACTGATAATGACAACAGAGTCATGTTGCTGTAAGAAGTTACCCGGGCTTCAGTCTTTGTGCTTTGAGTCAGTTCATCAATGTAGTGGACAACATTCCTTATGTGAGACAATCTGAGTTTGATATCCAGACAAAGGTTTTGTTTGTGGTGTTCTGCATTCAATGTCACCTTTATTAAAAATGCACGAGGGCTGCTTATGATTTGTGACATATCTGATTTTCTATTTTGCGTTTTTGTGAATATTTTTGGCTAGTTGTTCATCAGTCTGTGTCATAGGTGTGTGATCAGTGATGTCTTAGTCCACCTCCTCTGTTCAAAGACACTTGACCCAGTTGGACACAGATGGATTCTTGTACTCCTCCTTCAACCCGTCTGTCTCCTCTGGACAACACGTTTCATTGTTGTCCTCACAGGACTGGTCAGTCTCCTTCAGGTGTCAGCGGACAGTCCTGACCTGAGGACTCGGCCCTCCTGTGTTGTGCCATTCGTTTATGGAGACACATGTATTATTACATCAGGATGTAAATTCTGAGGTTCGGCAGAGACATTATAATACCGTAATAACACAGTGGGCCAAAGAGGACTTTGGGTTCATGCACACGGTGCTTCAGAGACGGTTTAACATGTAATCATGACATTTCCGACAGTCTTTGAAAGCAGCATCGGTTCCGCCAGCCTGTTGCCCGGCGGGGGAACGCCCCTCTGCTCCGCCTCTCCCCGGGTATATGAGCTGAAGCCGGGCCACAGTCCAGCCACAGCTCGCTGCCGACCAGAACTTTAACATGGCTGCTCAGCGGGTCATCGTGTACGGCGGGAGAGGAGCTCTGGGCTCAAAGTGCGTCCAGCACTTTAAAACCAAAGGATGGGTGAGTGACAGCGAACCTCGGAGCTAACATGCTAACATGCCTGCTGTGCTAAGTGATGAAGCCGCTAACTGTTGGTTCTGTGTGTCGGAACACCCGCAGTGGGTCGCCTGCATCGACATGGCTCCGAACGAGGAGGCGAACGAGAACGTGATCGTGAAGATGAGCGAGAGTTTCACGGAGCAGGCGGGACAGGTGAGCGAGCAGAACTCTGACAGAACTCTGACAGAACCACATGTTGGGTAGTGTTTCCTTCAGGTCCAGGTAACTCTCCGGTGAAGCTGCTGGAACCTGCAGTCTGACTCGTGACATGTAAACATGTGATCAGAATTATGAATCGATCCGTGTTTTATTGAGTTGTTTAGCTAGAAACTGTGTGTATGCTAATGCTGCGTTCAAGTCGCATGGAAAAGAAGGGGAAAGCAGTGCTGAAACAACTGTAATCTATAATAGTTCAACGTGATGAAGCTGGTTTGTCTGCTTTGTTTGATGGACAATATCCAGATGTTGAGACAGCGAGTCAGATTTGTTGACCAGTTTAGAATCCAGAGATGATATTTTTCTGTTTTCTTTGATTGATTCATTGTCAACTTTCAATGTGATCAGCAACAATTATCAATTTTCAGCCTTCAAGTTGCTCAGCAGGAGGCGTGCAGCCTGCACAGCTCAGCTGAGACCAGAACATGTAAACCTGCAGGTCATGTACAGATCCGCTCTGACCGGATGCAGGAGGATGTCTGACATGTTCGTCTGTCTTCACTTCACCAGTTTATTAGACTGTGTTTAAATCCAGTAGCATATATCATCATGCACACTTTAGCTTAATAGTGTTAGTTAATAAAGTGTGTGTTATTACTGATGTGCATCACTTGCAGGCTGCTGTGAGTGCTTCTACAAATCCCCTGATTCTGCTTGTTGACTTGAACGCAGCGTCTCCAGCTGCTGTGTGAGCCGAGGCGTGTCGTCGCCTGTGGCTGCATGAGAAGGTGTTAGTCATCACCTGTCATCCTGTGCAGGTGACGGCGGATGTGGCTTCGTTACTGGGGGAACAGAAGGTGGACGCCATCTTGTGTGTGGCAGGCGGCTGGGCGGGAGGAAGCTGCGGCTCCAAAGGTCAGAGTTCAACCTTTGTCTGCTGTTGCATCAGTAATCAGCCATTCATTTCCTGCAGCAGGTTAAAATTAAACTCGGCCTCAATAAACTGCTTCTAAAAATGTGTTTTAATGTAATTTGAGGATGTTTGTTGATTCTTGACTTTGGGAACATTATGTGTGAAACATTAATCTCAGCTTGGAGGCCCACTTACTAGCTGCTGCCAAATATTGTGAGTCCAAAGAGTTACCAGAGAGTAAGAGCTGGTTATTTAGTTCCAGTTAGTTTACTGCGTTTATCTTACAGCTAGCTTTTAAAACTAGCTGCATATAAAAGGAAGCCAGCAGTTCTGTGTTGTTAATGACCACAGTGATGTCTCATTGTGCATCTTATGATCTTTCTTTGGTTTGCTGTAGTTCACGTTTGATCAGAAGATAAATACAACTCTGTTTGAACGGTAAAATGCAGCTGCACAGAGCAGCTAGTTAGCTTAGCTTCACATAACGACCGGAAACGGTTTCACCTTGTTTCCAGACTTTGTGCTAAGCTAAGCTAACCAGAATGCAGAGAAGCATATTTCCCCCCAAAACTCTTTATTTTTAAGGCCAGCGCTAAATGAGGTGATGCATCTATGGATTAATCATGTTGGATGAATATAAGACACCAGAATTGAAAAGAAGCTTTTTTTTCTGTCTCAGATTTATACAAAAATACAGATCTGATGTGGAAGCAGAGCGTGTGGACCTCGACCATCTCCAGCCGCCTCGCCGCTCTGCACCTAAAGGAAGGCGGACTGTTGACTTTGGCCGGAGCCAAGGCGGCGCTGTCAGGCACTGGAGGTGAGGCACACGTTCTGTTTACCGTCCTCATCGTGGTGACCCGGTCTGGCTGTGTGTCATGTCGGGGTTGCAGGCAGACGGTGATATAATGGAGACTTGATTGCGCAGATGTCTCTGTTGTCCAACCTGCCAAATCAAATAATGGAGGTAATAGAAAGCGCTGCAGGGCTCGACGAGGGGATTGACACGCTGATCAGAGACGCGTGGGATCTCACACAGCTCCCGACATCGTGGGGAGACGCGTCGATAAAATGGATCTGAGGAACAAAACAGGGAAAAGGATGGAATAGCTGATGAGGTCTGTTGAAGCCGTGGCTCAGTGGTGCGAGGGTTTCATCAACAACACTCAGTGGTTTGATTCCCACAACAGCCTGTTGGTCCATCAGCAGCCCTCTCTGCTCTGTTAGTGGCCTTGAGCGAGTGAGTCAACTCTGACCTACTCACTCATCATAACCTGCTCGATACAAGTCCAGATAAAAAGTTAAAATGTAACCGATGAGGGACGACAGCAGGCGAACACAAGAGGACACATTAATGCTTAAAGTGTCCAGACAGTGGAAAACTCATCCAGAGCCAGAAAAGACTTTTATACTTTTATACAAGTTAATCTGCACTGAACAGATTTTGTTGAGAGTTGAAGTGATTAGTTGACATTAGAATAATTTGGTAAGTTTTATAGTGAAGTAATTTTTCCAGCAGATTATTGTAACTTCACCATATATTATATTCAGCTGAATATCTTCTTTGGGTTTTGGTCTAAAGAAATGCTAAAAATGATTGATTTTAGTTTTTAAGAATCATTTTTTACAGATTTATTTCTGTTCTCCAGTTTACACCACGAGTTGGTATAATCAGATGTCTCAACAGAAACTGTCATCAGTGTGTTCGACCTTTTTATAGGAAGAAAAATCACTTTGGAGACACGTTCAGTGATCACGGAGTTCAGATTGTTAGTCGCAGCCTTATTAAGCAATACATGTATCAATATAAAGCATGAATTAAGCAGATGTTCAGATTAACAGCCACACAGACGTGTTGGACAAACACCGGTTTGTTTTTAACCCTGTGTGCTTCATATCGACAGAACAGGAGTCAGTATAAAGGATTGTACAATGGAAATACTCAAGTCAAATACCTAAAAATGAAACTTTAAAACAGTGCTGGAGTAACTTGTACTGAGTGACGTTCCATCATCGTTTATTCTAAATTTTAACATGGAAGATTTTTCCTACAAACGTATATCAGTTATTAGTTCCTTTGATTAATGATAATCTGTTTTGGCATCAGCCCAGAAAAAGACATACCGGTCGATCCCTAATCAATATCTTTGACTACCTTAGAATTTAATTGGAGACTTCCACAAGAAACCTCATATTTTGGATGTCGTGCAGATGAATTGAATTCTACCCACAGTCAGCCGTTGTTATCAGCCTCAGTAGCATCCAGGCGGGTTCTGGTGCGGTGCCATGTGATGTCCAGCCTCCTCGCTCTCTGTCCAAGCCGGCCATGTGATTGGCTGAGATCCAGCTCCACAGTACAATATAAAGCCCTGCCTCAGCACTCAGCACAAAGCCCACACACTCATTGGCTGCCGGCTTAGGAGGAGCATGACTCAGCAGTATTGGCTCCACACACACACACGGACAGTGTGATACGACGACGATGATGATGATGATGATGATGATACAGTTTGGAGATCCTGATATCTATTGTTCTTCTGGCTGAGCTTGTATTGATGCTGGAAGCTTCCTCACTGCTGAGCTGATTGTGTTTTAAACACAAAAGACCTGCAACAGTTTATCTCCCAAAATCCTGAATCTGTGTGGTTTAATTAACAGGAGTCCGTATCAGCAGCCAGATGTTACGTAATGAAGCGTAACTCCTGCGAGATCAAACAGTGGGACAAACATCATTCAGATTAACTGTGCGGTGGAAACAAGGAGGCAGATTAAAAGCCGTAAAACGCCTAAAATAAAACATTTTCAGGTTAATGAATGGTAATAAATTGGTAATAAATTACTGTATACAAAATGATTTTGGGACTGATGGACACTGATCGACTGAGGAGAGGAAATGTGTCCGTCAGTCTCAAAATCATTTTGCCTTTTCACTCCTTTGCTTTTGAATCTTTGTGGCAGACAGATTAGCCTCATGTGAAGATGCAGAGCAAACCTAAAACAGACTGAGAAGGGGAGTCCGACCACGTGAAGGGTGTTTTAATAATCCGGACCTTTGATTCTGGATTTAAAACAGAGGTTGTACCCAGAGGGACTCAGTGCAGGGTCGTCTGTGTTCTCATGGGACTAGTATTTTATAAATAATCCCCAACATGATTATCCTCCAAGATATGCAGAAGATATCTGTCAGAGTTAAGGAGCTCTGCAGACAGTGTTGTTCTCTCCACACCTCGACTTGTTTTCTTTGAACCTGCGTACTGAAGCCGGTCGGCTGCCTGTCCTCCAGTCGCCGGCCTGTAGATGAGAGAGCATCTGGGACTCTGCTGGATCAAGTCCAGCGTTTAGACTCACAGAATGTCACTTCTGATCCAAAGTCTCAAGTTTACTGAATTAAAGCAGGAGGCAACATTCAAACTCTTTCTGAAGCACAGATGACTGTAACACAGTATTTACACCTTCTAACTTCCAGGTCTAACAGGTCTTATATAAAGAATGAAGGTTCGAGAGGCCACACAGCCGTCATAGCACTTCAAATGATGATGTTTAATGATGGAGACTGAGAGGGTTTAAAAAGGCGTTACACACAAATCTCGTAATATTATTCAATATTTATTTACTCAGCTAATCTTGATCAGAATCAGAATTCCTTTAATGTCCTGCAGACGGGGAAGTTTGTTGATATTTAAGAAGGAAATATTTGATTTTGCACATTAGTATAATTTTAAGCAGCTCAGACATTCTGTAAGTTTGCAACCCACTTAAAGTTAATGACTACTTTTGAATCTCTCTAGTTTATATTATGCATGTCTGCATTATTATAACCAAAGTGGAGACTGATGCTGAGAGCAAGAATACCTTGATGGTTAGCGGATGTAACTGTTGATTGTCATGTGACCCGTCGGGTCGCTGCAGGCTGACCTGCTGCTTTCACACCACATCAGAGCCGTGGTGAGTTCACTGTCCTTGGACTTTTGCATGACCGGCATCCCTAACTCGTGCTCCCTTTACAAAAGCTTGTGATAAAAGCTGTGTCACCACCCCTCGTTCCTATTGGTCAGCTCGTTGTAAGCCTGTCATAAGATTGGTTTCGTGGGGTGTGCAGATGCTTGGCATTCTTCAGAAACCCACTTTTACGTGTTTTTGGGAGGGAGGGGGAACTTAATGTTTCCAGATGCTGAAGCTACAGAACAGTCCTGGACTGCATCTAAAGCTGGAATCATGTAGCAACAAACAGCCACGAGAGAAGAGAGCAGGCGGTAATAAAGCTCCCTGTGTAGTCGGTAGATGTGAGTGTGTTTCCATCCTTCCTCTGCTACACTTCCTGTATACAACACAGACGTATGCCACCACAGCTGGGCTGCATTTTACCTGCTCACTACATCAAACTCTCAAAATGTTCCTCCACAGATTCTCCAATGTTTCCACTTGACCTCTCTCTACTGAATCAATGTCCTCCTCCTCTCCCGGGCACAGTGTGTGTTTGTTTGCAAACTGAATTTCCTCCAGGACACTACAAGACCTGTTCTGTCCGTGCTCCGCAGGTATGGTGGGTTATGGCATGGCCAAAGCCGCCGTCCACCAGCTCACTCAGAGTCTGGCGGCAAAGAACAGCGGGATGCCATCAGGAGCTGTTGCTGTGGCGATACTACCGTGAGTACTGCTGTGAAATGTGGTGTACACACTTAAATCATGATGCACAAACCATCTCCATGATGTGTAGAACAGTCGTTGTTTATCTGCCGCCTGTAGGCTGGACAGCAGGATTGTGTTATTAGATCCGGATACGGTGACTTTGTGTCGTTTACAGGGAAATAAAACTGTTGCTACAAACTGAATCTTACTAACTTCGTCTTCTGCCGGTATGATGACCGACTTCCACCCTCCATTTAAAAGAACACAATCACTTTAATTAATATTAAACCTTCGTTAGCTGAGAAGCTCATTTTTCCTCGTTGGAAAATGGAAGGAATATTTGAGGGATTGATGATTTGAACTGTCTAAACTAGTAATTTGATGATCTTTCAGTTTTGGACTGATAACCCACCTCTCTCTCTCTCTCTCTCTCTCTCTCTCTCTCTCTCTCTCTCTCTCTCTCTCTCTCTCTGCGAAACCAACGTGCATTTTTCACAGTTCTCTGACATTTCTTAGACAGAACGATCAATTAGTTTATTGAAAATGGATGGAAAGATTCATCTATGAATAAAAAAAATAAGTGTTTGTTGCAGCCTCTATATTTATCAGCATTTTAGTTCAAATGTACGAGTTTCATACTTCAGAGAACCCTGAATACTGTCTGCAAAAGCAGAACTTGAGTATCAGAGATTTTGTGACCTGATGCTCGTAAACGACTCGCAGCCGGCATACTTCATGACAAAAGATATATTTTCCCTGGATTCAGCTCGCTCGCCGCCCGCTGGTTGTTATTGGGTTGTTTTTTTTTGTTTTTTTTTATTGGTTATTGTTGGCAGCAGATTTTTATTATAGACAAATATGAAGGTCTCCGTTAGTGTGGATGGGATTCTCTCTGCTGTCACAGCCTGGTGCTTTAAGGTTGAGAGTAGTGGGTGATATTCAACACTAATGCTGCACAGTGCGGCTTTAAATGCCATCCAGCACGCCCGAGAAGGGAGTGAAGATGAAGCATTGTGCTGTAAGATGAGCAGAGCCTCGTCCTCCTCTGATGATCGACAGATAAGTGAAGATAAGCGTCCCGGATGCAGAGACGTAGACGGCTGCCGTAGATCTCTGCTCGGGAACACATTCTGTTTCAGATGAATGACGCACACGGTGCCTTTTGCATGCTCGCCTTCTCCGCCTGCTTATTACTTTTAAAAGCCGTGTTTTTTGCATTGTCACCATGAGAAGCTAGAAACGGCTCTTCAGGGGTGGATCCAGCTCCTGCTCTGTGTTTGGTTGTGTTTCTGCCTCTCCAGCAGGCTGTCACATCTGTTCAGCATTAGCCCCATGACTTGCATTTCTGTTGCAGCCTGCATCCCCCAACCCCCCTGTGCTGCTGTGCCATCATGTATATACCAACACCGAGCAGCTTTAGTGGACATTCACATGTGTTTTCCTGCAGAGGCCGCGTAAAGATCCAACTGCAGCCTGTGTGTGTTTTTCTAAGCATGCACAGAAAGACAGTCAGACATTACTGTAAGAAATGAGTGTGCGATTTGTCGACTAACCAATAAAATGTTGCTGCCGGCTAGTTGGCACCAAAAATACTACTCGGTCAGACTTAATATTATTTTGTCCACAAACAGATTTTAATTAGGCGCCACATTGACATCATTTGCACTGAAAAGTCATTTTCTCCTCGTCAAATATTGCTTAATAAAAAAGAATACAGCATCTGTTGATGTAGATGTTAAGCTGGTTATCCTTCACTATTGTTGTACTGATGTGTTTATGTATTTGATGCCAGGTGGCATTCACAGAAACAATCAGGCATGTTTCCAGATGTTTGTAATGTTGAATATTTATGTTGCTGTATTAACTGGAGTGGTGTCAACAGACGCTTCTTTACAATAAGAGCAGTAAATCTGCAGGTTTTCCTTTTTAAGATGATGAATACAGACCAGCGCCTCCTGGTGGTGTGTGGAGGTGTTTCCTCTCACACTGTTCTGTGGCTTTGTGGTGTGTTCAAGTGCAGTTTTCTGGGTGGGACACAGTCAACATGAGAGGACGCAGTGGCCATCATTGGTCATCACCACAGCAGTTAGATGTCTGGGACCTAAAATGCATTGAAGTTATTAATGTAAATGACTAATAATAATGTATATGATATTATTCAGGACAGTGTTTAACCTAAGAGATTGAATTGTGCTCAGTTTAGACGGTTTTCTGAGTGTGAATTGAATCGTTGGTTATTAGGAATTCCCTTTATATTAATGCCCCCTTCAGGCTCTGTGCAGTTAATCCTACTTATTAAAATACTGTATATGTTCTTGTACGTAAGTGTAGCTTAATCTCCACGAGGACTCCTCTCAAACAGTCCAGTCCCCTCAGGTCGGGGGTTTGTTGTTGAGAAGCTGTTACACAGGACATCACATGTTAACATGTCGCAGTGAAAGCTCTGTGTAGCTCAGTGATATCTGAAGTCATGAATATGATGACAGAACAGAGACGTGATGTTAATGTGTGTGTGTGTGGAGCTGCTGCAGTCTGCCGGCTCGGTCTTTGCTCTCTGCTGCTCACTCTGATTGTCATCTGGCTTAATTTGACAGGGTTACCTTGGATACGCCAATGAACAGGAAGTTCATGCCTGACGCAGATTTCAGTTCCTGGACAACGCTGGACTACATCGCAGAGTGAGTGCAGAGGACGATAATGATTCTTTGTCTTTCTCAGTTACAGGCTGCAGATCTGCTCCATGAACATATTCACAGTGTTTTTATAACATTCAGGTGACTCACAGTATTTCTTCTTTCTGGTTGTGTTGTAAACTGCTGGATTTGATGTTTTATATCATCATGAGCCCAGAACACAAAGTCCTACACAAAAATAATTTAGACCAGTCTTTATTTTTTTAATTGTTAATTTTTTCTCTCCTTAATCTCTCTTAAAACCATCTTGACAATATTATTCTCTCAAGACATGAGTGCCGTCTGCACTGTGAACAGTTTGCTATGAGATTTAGGTTCTTGACATGTGAAGCAGCTGCTTTTCTTACTGTCAGACGATAGTAAACAGTGCTGACTGATTAATACTTAATATATTTCCATGTTTTTTAATTATTTGGAAAATGTCAACAGTGCTTTGGAACATTTTCATATCATCATTTATGAATGCTTAAAACAAACATGAGAAACCGTCTCGTGCCTGGACTTTGTCCTTGATTTAATAAATTAGTCATTTCTGACAGAAAACAGTGTTTTGAGAGAAGCTAAACTCAGTTTGTGTTTATTCTGTGTTCTCCAAAGCAGATTAGATGGGATTTGATCCACTTTGATAATCCCTGAGGAAACAGACGAGGGTCCGAGGACAGAAATAGAAATAATCTCAGTGGTGTGAAATGAAGACAGCTGGCACTCGGTGCCTCGTTGTCTCTTTTCTGTACTTCTGCGCTGCTGCCTGGCTTTCAGTGACAAACTTCATTCATAACACGTGTAAATGATCGTTAGCTGAAGACATCCGTAATGTCAAGTTTGATATTCAAACCCAAAAAGTCTGACTGTGCTTAAGTCAAACTCTGTCCGTCATTACACCGTCTGAACGAGCACAGATTCATGAAACATAATGAGTCAACGATGAGAATGTTTCTGTACTAACAGATGAACACTGGCCACAACTACAGTGTGTGTGATGTCAGTAAAGCTGATATTTGGCTAATATACGGACGCATCTCTGGTATGATTATCACAACTGGTACTCGATGAATCCATGTTTGGTGCTTTGAAATATCATACGTTATTTTTTGAGAGCGTAGAATCAACACGTGTTGAATATTGCTTTAATTTCCTTGTTTCCTCCAGATTGTTCTTCAGCTGGGCCACAGGGACGAGCCGGCCGGCTTCAGGGAGCCTGATGCAGCTGCAGACCTCCGGAGGTGAAACCCAGGCTGTGCCCACACAGTAGAGGACAGACAGGAGCTGTGGAGACGGTGATGGGGGGTTGGTAGGGAAGGAGGAGGAAGCAGCCAGATGAGGAGACGAAGGAGAACAGAGATATAGACTGGAAGGGGGAGGATATAGAGAGGCGTGATGAAGAGGAGGAGGAGGAGGAGGAGGAGGAGGGCTTGTGTTGGAAATGCTGCCTCACAGCGCCATCTAGCTGTAAATCCATACATTTATCCAGCTGTAACAGTCAATCAGACATCAGCACCAACTGAATTGTGCAGGCTCCACTCTGGCACAATGATTTTCGGGACTTATTAAAAAGTATTCTGTAATAAAATGTGTTTGTTGTTCGCTGATCAAGGTGCAGACATGATTTGTGATACAAACCACTGTCCCTCTGTGTCGTCGCAGTAAAACAAAATGCTGACACGATACCTAAACAATTCAACATGCGACCGTCTGATCCAGTGTGACGTGAGATCTGTGGACCTTGTAGTTTTTACTGTCTGTAGTCCCTGACGGTCCTCTGATACTGAGGGACCTCGAAGTGGAAGGAAGGAAAGAAAGAGAGCCGCTGTCTTCTCTCAAACGGACAATAGTTTAAAGTGGAGTGGCCTTATTCTGTGTTTGTATCTATCTCGTCAGAGTGACCTTAGAGAAAAAGGTGCTCCGTTCCTGTTGTGTGTTGTAACTCTGTCAAATTCACAATAAAATGAGTTTTAAAAAAGAATAGATTTGAAGTTTGAATTTCATTCTTGACCTTGTAAACAGACGTTCAGTCTTCAGTCCTTTCAGCACTGAAGATGCACAGTGCCACTTTTTTCCAAAACTATTTGGATATGTGTCATTCTTGATGCAGATACGAGTTATATTATATAATTATATACTAAGAGATTATAATTTTATTACCACTGTTCACATTGTCCTCGATGTCTCAGGTTACAGGAGACTGTTTCAAACCTCACAGAGCTTTAAGTCTTAATCTATTCCAGAACATTTTACTGAAACACTTAACAATCTGAACAAGTCCAGCTCAAAGCCATCTGCTGGATGCACCGTAACAAGCCTGAGCCAGGTCCCATCCATGTTGGGGCCCGCGGATCGTTCTGGGTTCTGTACATACATGTTAAATATCATAAACGTATTATTTATATTAAATATTACAGTAGATGAATCTCCGTGTTCACTGTGACCTGTGTCGTCTCATTTAGACACTTGTAAGCAACCGCCTACTGTTCCTAACACACAGAAGAGCTTCATAATTAAACTGTGGGACATTTACTGACGTATTCTATGTCATAGAACAAAACATATAAAGATCATAAGCTTGTAACAACAGACCTTATTTCAGGCAGTCAGCAGAAAACCCACTGACAAACCTCAAAAGACGGGGAACAGGTCGTGCTAACATGCTAACTGGTTTCTACGCCTCAGTAGAGGATCTGGACCCTTATCCTTTAAATTCATTACATCAGCACAAACACAGGATATGGATATTCGATTGGATTGATCCCAGTTCTATTTAGTTGCTATCCTAAAGCCTTTAATGATCATGCATGCTATAGTTTCTCTACATATTTACTGTTGAGTGCACAACCTTTACTGCAACCTTTATGCACAATATAAACAGTAAGTCCCTCAGAAAGACAGTTTTCATGACATCTGACTCCTGAACTCTCAGCTCACTGCTGACTGAAGTCTCACCGAGTACGAGACTGACTTTGGTCTTCATCAGCGTTCTCTCCGTTGGAAAGACTTTTCGTCCATAAAAAAGATTCATAACAGAATGTTTAAGTTTGAACTGAGTTCCAGAACCGTTACTAATGGACCTCGAGGTGAAACGGTGTGAATCAAAGGATCTCTGAGTTGTGGCTGCAGACTGGATGCTGGATAAGAGAGAACATCACTTCTCAACACTGTATATTCCAGAAACTTATATCAATGTTCACAAATAGAACAATTGTCACCAAACTGATCCACAGATTAACACACGATACATAAACTCACATCGTCTTTCCTCGAATACATTTGTGATAAAACTGTTGCATCAATAAATAGAATGGATCAGTAAATATTCTGTCCTACACGATGGTAAAGAAATAATTTGGGGGAGTTAATTTAGAAACTAATTGTCCCTATGAGCACAATAAGCACAGAATAATAGAGAAAAATGTAAGAAAATAGAAATACATACATATATATATGTGTGTGTGTAAGAAATATACAGACACTTTCACTCAGTCATAGAGAATCCAGATGTAACCGGACAAATAACATGTAAGAAAAGGAATCAGAGCTATTCAGACCCGTTTATACAGTTTGAGGAGTGTCAAAAGAAAATCAGTGTGAAGGTCAATATAGAGTCAAAACTAAGTCCATATGTGAGCACAGAAGCACGTGATGCCCAACAGAACAAGTCCAAACTGAACTCAGTATCATCACAGAAGACTGGATCCCTAAAGATTCAACATACTGTATGAATACTGAGCAGCGCCTACATGTCACTATATTAACAGCCACTAGATGGCGCTCTCTGACCAGAGTCCTCCGCCGCTCTGACAGTCTTTGTCTCTCGCTGGAGGTCCTTTTATTCTGAATGCTGTTCCATGCATCCAGCGGGAACATCTCACAGAAGCCCGTGAGCATCTCGCTCCGGCACCGGACTGATTGCTGAGCATCCCGTCCTTTCACCTGGCAAATGCAAATCTGTGTGGCAGAGACATCAATTTAAAAGTTGGATTATGACAAATAGATTATTTCACAGGCTCATTCCTCTCTGCACAAAATGTTGTTGTTGTTCAGCCATATATTCACCTTCAGTGTGGACCAGAACGCACGTATAGTAAATATAGTGGGCCAGCTGCCGGGCCTCATAGCCTTAAACTCCACTGTTTCTCTGGGCCGGCCACACTTCCTGGGGACTGTGTGGCTGTTGACAAGCACACTGCAATAAATCACCATGCGGAGGATTAATAGGAAAGAGCAAAGCGCCCCAGCTCACTGTAGCTGATATGTATTTATTCTAGGTGGCGTAGCAATTCATCTCACTGTGTGTATGCCCTGTGTGTGTGTGTGTGTGTGTGTGTGCATGTGTGAGGGCCCGAGGCGAATTCAACACGTCTATGCATACATTACCTCCCACGACGGCAGCACTATAGAGTGATTGCCCATGGGGATCGAGTCAATGTTTATCACAGAAAGCGTTTCAGCTGATCAAAGATTACCGCTGAGACAGAGCATGTTGTTCCTGTTTCAGCTGGGCCAGATAAGTTGTCACCCGGCGCCACAGATGCTATTGTTTTGTTCAGTGTGAATCTATGAGAAGCAAATTATTTGTATGTCACAGGTGCAGCGGTGTGCTAAAGAGGATTTATCTGAGCTACTCTTCTTTCAAGCTGCGGCGCTGCGTCTCTCACATCTCATCTCAGGAGCCTGATGGTGGGGATGTAAATGCAGGATGACTGATGTGATTTAACAACGTTGTCTCATCACAGCGGTGAACGCCAGGCAGAGTCACACGAGGTCAGCTGCAGCGTTTAGTGTAATAGGAGAGGGCTGCGAGGTGTTGGCAACGTAGATACGATCTATCAGAATACACTCCACCACTGATTTATATCATGTATGGTGAATATTCTGCACTTTGGGTTCAACACTGCCATGAACTGAAACTCCCCTGCTGCAGATTCTTTAAGGTGACCTTTGCTGTGTGCCGTCTGCACGAAATAGAAATTCAGATCAGAATATAATAATGAAAACTTTATTATAACAGGATGTTCTTTTATGTAATGACAAGCTATCCTCCTGTTATTAAGACCTACAGCCACAGCGGACACGTTCCCACCTGCTTTTGAAATGACCTCATCACTTAAATCTTCAAATCATCAAATATTAATGAGGAAACAATACAAACTCCAAAGTATTTATTTTTCCCAAACCTGAATAAACCAGCTGCTCTCAGAGGAAAATAAGTTCCCAGAACACAGCTTGAAGCTAGAAAAGTGGCAGGGTCCGCCACATCTAAGATGTACTGAGGCGTAAGGATGAAGTGGTCAGATAGTGATGGAGCACAGAGTGTGATGTGTGACGTCACCTACAGGTCTGGTGTGTTTGATTTGTGAACGCTGGCCTCTGTTTTTACTGCACGCTTCATGACTCCTGTAAGACGGAGATCTTTTCTTGTGTTGTCAAATACGCCGTCGCTGCTAATGCTATAAGTACCCAGGTCTACAAGAAGTAGTCAGGCAATTACAATGCCTTTGTGCAATTAGAGGCCAATTCAGTCGACTGAACAGAAACCCTGCTCCCTCCTTTATTCACTGTAATCATGGGTTGAACAGTGGAATTTAAAAATTAGAGGCATTTGTGACAGGCTTCATCAGAAAATGGGAGACATGGAGTGAATTCCACTCGTTACACAGCACAACACGGACTGACAGTAAATATCAGAACACGCTGGATCAGCTCGTTACAGCGGATCATACGTTACTGTTTCATTTTCCATCGACTCGACCTTTATTTAACCAGGATGGTTAAAAGAAAAGAGAGTCTCTGAATCATAAATCACAAAGTATAGACACGAGAACAGGTGATGAGAGAAGACGCTCAGCTTAAAGACGATCACATGAAACACCAGCTGACTAGTTGAATCTTTAACAATCACTTATTATTGTTGTGATTCGGATAGTTTGGAAGGAAAAATGTGTTTACATGAGAATGTCAGAGATTATTATTGTAATGTTTGTATTTGTGTGTCAGCTTCAGTAAACCGAGAGATATTTGTCTCACTGTTTCTCTCCAGTCAGCTGTCGCTTTAATATCTTTAGTACTATTGCTGGAAATAATTGATGTAAATAATGATTGTTAGATAAATGTTGGAGAGAATCTTTTTTCCTTGGAACTTTTTGGATCTTTGAAACACTGATGTTTTTATTTGATTATTTATTGTTTCACTCTGAAGAAGGTTAATACATATTTTATATCCTCACAGGAGTGTTTTTACTGAAATTACAGGAAATAATAAAACATATTGCTGACACGCCAGAAAAGGAAAAAGTAGATCAGTGTCGCCTTATTATGAGAAATATGTATTGTTATTTATCTTATTCATGTTATAAAGTGATAACTTATTACAAAATATTTCACAACCAACAAGATAGTTTTAGGTCATAACCTCAGTGTTAAAGGACGACATCATACACAGATATTAACAATAATCCTGAAATACTCACATCAGGTCAAAAATACACGTTATACACAATAATACAGAGCCTTTGAATCATTTCTTTCATTTATGTCTGTTCTCACCTTGTCACAGTCGGTGGTGTTAAAAACTCCACCGGCCATTTAACAGAAGAAATGAATTAGAAGAAATCAGAGAAACGAGCTTTCCAGCTTCGACCAGCGATTTGGGTCGATATGGTGAAAATATTGTTTCCATCAATTCTTTTTGGACACAAAAATCTAATATATATATAATGAATAATAGCATTTCTCTGATTGTTGGAATCGGTGTTTTGCAGATGAAATAAATCAATTTTAAAATGTGCTGCAACATGCAATCTGCAAAGTAAGTAGTAGCTAAAGTTATTTAAATGAGTTTGGTGGGTAAAATGTACAATGTCTGCCTCCAAAGTAATGTCAGCGCATCGACTCATGGACAGTCCTGGCTAGCTAAGCTAACTGAGCTAGCTCTGCTCAGGAAAACACCATTTCCTTCTGCAAGGTGATGTGCTGCAGTTCACACACAGAAACTAAGAACCTCTAATCTCCAGAACATCAGAACTGCAGGTAGGAGGAACAGGAACAGGAAAAATATTTTAGGGTGATCTGTCCCTTTAAAATGTACTATTCATGTTAAATCTGTATAACTAGTGTTCATCTCCAACACTGTCGGCTCTTCCACATGCTGCATATAAACCCATAGAATAGATTGCAGGGCCGCAGAGATCCTGTGATAGCATTAGCTTTATTGACGGTGGATTGAGGCTCTCAAGCTCCGGCTGTCTGCGTGATTCATTGTGTGAAGCAGAGAGAAGAGCAGCGTCCAGTCCTGCTTACATGAAACCCCTGGAGGTGAATTTCCTGATTAAAGCCCCTCCACCACCCCCACCCCTCACACCCCCACCCGCCCGCCTGAAACCCCCGCAGTTGTGTGAGCGGATGTGTGTGTGTGTGTGTGCACGAGCTAACATGCATGTCTTTGTATGAGCATATGGGTTGTGTGTGCGTGCTGCTTGAGTGTTTTGTGTGCGTATGCTAATGTGATAAAGGTGCATGCATGCTTGTGTGCAATGTGCACATATATATTTGTGTAATTTATATATTTATGAAGACAAATTAATGCATGTTTTCAAAAAAGTCTATGTTATTGACCTCTTTCCTGTTTTTTTGTTGATCGCACGACTTTAGATTTTGTCATCCGAACACATTTTTGTCTTATTTGTTTAAAGCATGTGTGTGTGCCTGAACAGTGGGTGCGTCTGTATCTGTGTGTGTGTGTGTGTGTGTGTGTGTGTGTGTGTTGTCGAGGTTATGTCTGAGATGGCGGGGCGCCATGTGGAAGCCATTGAGACCTGGAGCAGCAGTGAACATGGAAGGTGAGGCCAGATGGTAGTGGTTAGCCCTTGGCTGCTCCGGGTAACCTGACCTGCAGGGGAGGACCCCTCCACCTCCCGGGGACCAGCCGACACATGTGTTGCGTGAGAGTAAGTCACCCAAAACCCAGGAACCCGCCTCTGAGGCTTCCTGGCAGCCTGTTCTCATAGCCGAGCTTGTTTTTTCAAGCGAGGATATAAGACAACAAACCAGGAACGGGATCAGACAGGACCAGTTCAGAGACGGGATCACGGAGGATCCTGAGGAGGATGAAGGTGTTATTAAGACTCAGCTCATGTTTGAACATTAAAGATTCTCCTCCAGAAGACACGTTTACCTTTAACACACTGCAGAGACAGTCCTGGAATGCAATGAAGCACATTTATACAAGTACCGTACTTATAATGTTGAGGTACTTTACTGAAGTACTTTGATGTTATATTACACTCTTAGTTTCCTGTTCTTTTGACTTCATTTATCTACAGAGACACTCAGAGAACTTAACTGTTTGTAACACAGGTGTTTCATCTCCTTTACTAAATTTTAAAACCTTTATTATAACTTTATTCTCCTTTTTGTCTTTCCTTGTCTTCTTCTTCTGTCCTCCAGTGGACAGATGTTGTAACTCAGCATCCTGCTCAGATCATCTGGTGCTTGATTGTACACCAACTAAACCAAACTCTAAATGTTCAGATGTTACTCTTTGCTTTGGATTAAACTGTTGCACAGAGTAATTAAGATTACGTTTAATGAATAGACTTCTTAAAAGTTAATGCATCAATAATAATGATCCATTATAACAACATATGAATATGATATCCTGTTAATTTTGACACGTTGCTGATTGAGATGTTTCAGATAAAACATTGCATCAGAATGAATCCAGTAGAATCACGAGCTCAACCGACTGCAGCAGTTAAATGTTGCTTTTACAATAATCCAGTAATAAATGACTTCACAACATCTAATTGGCTCGTAAGTAATACAAACACATTGACACGTATAGACACACTGTGACTCTGACCTGCGTGTACTCACACACCTTCTAATCAACTGTAAACACAAGCCAGAATTAAGGGAACCGACATTATAATGAAAACACATTAATAAGATCACATGTGCAAACAAAAGGTCACAATTGGTCACAAAGTTAATCCCACGGTTAGAGATTAGAATAATTTGATGGCGTTCGTCTCAGAACACACACATCTGAGCACACACACATCTGAAGTTCAAACCACGTGCTGCTTTACACACGGCAGGATCCCTGCAGACGCGCTTCAGCATGTACAGTATGAAGATACTCCTCGTGTTTATTATAAAAGTCTGAGATGGTTTTCTGTTTTAAAACTTTAATTCCTTCTTTTAGAATTCTTAACATCTCATCTTCTCCTTCTACCTCGTTGAAAAATCCATGAAAGAATCACAAATATGCAAATAATGTGTTTTAGAAGTTCAGCTGCTGTGCAGAAGATCTCTGCTGCCGCTCTTATTTGTTTAAAGCTTCTACATGTGAGATGATTTGAACACGAATATAGCAACAAACAAACTATTTGTTATATAAAGATATATTGGAGTCGTGGCATCCTGACCAGAGATTCTTCTTCATGTGATCCGCTCGTCTCTTCTTTGTTTTGCAGCCAGCTTGGCCACGTGTCCGTGTTAGAGCACGTGAGTTACTGCAAGCTGCTGAAGGATCCAGCTCCACTCGGAGCTGATTCCCCTCCTCGACCTGCAGGTAGCTCGACGGGTGCGTGCTGTTACAGTCTACAGCAGGTGTGTTCGTTACTCATTCTGGTGTTCTCTGTAAAAGTTGTGATCACAGGATGTCGTTGAATGTTGTATACAGAACCTTTGAGATGTGTACTGGTCCATATCGGCTTCGTGTGGTGTCACAAAGTCATGCTAGGAACATCCAAGTCTGAGATAAGCTAAGATAATATTTATTAGTCCCACAATGCTGAAACTGACATCGTTACTGCAGCAAAGGGGAGAACAAAATATAGACAAGAATAAAAAAACCCAATTAATAATAAAAAAGCAAGATATGAACAAGAGAAAACTAAAACAGTGAGAACAATAGTCCAGTTGAACGATATCACACCTGTTGAAGGTAAATAACATCAACACGCTGCTGCTTTCAGCTGCTGAATGTGAAAACAGCCTCTGGTGTCGCTCACTAACATCATTCTGCTCTGACAAACATTTAAATGATTCAACTATGAACAAAACACTGAAATGTTCCAACACATGAAGTCAGCTGAACAAATACGTTTATACTAATAAACTGTTTTATTTCTCTTCAAACCAGCGATCTCCCTCTGTGAAGGCGTAAAGGAATCAAAGTGTATTCAAACAGTCGTATGAAGACGGATGCTGCTTCCTCCTCCGGTCGTTCCCTCCGCCGTCTCTAGATGGCACTAAGTCATAAGTGAACATGTCTGAGGTAAATGGGAGCATAATTATAATTTGAGTGATACCTTTTTGATTTAATTAAATGCCCCTGAAGCCGGTAACTCACAGCACAGGGTCGGCCATGGATTGAGAGTTTCTTTTCAAACATCAGGTCCAGTGTCTGTTCGGATCAAGGCGGCTCGAGATGGTACTCAACATCTGCTCGGTGAGAGGTGAGCCACTGTTTGAAAAATCCATGTCAATGAATAAATGATGGGCTGATGAAGACCTGCTCCAGATACTCGTTCAATGTGAGCAAGAATGAAATCTCTGAAATTATTCAACTTTAAAGAGAAAACTGCAGGGTGGAAAGAAAATGCGAGAAAGTGAGTTTGAATCCTGTTGAGCAGAAGGACTGAAGCGCTCTCACTCCGGCAGGAGCACCAGAGGCTGCAGAGCCTCGCTGGACGCTTTGGACTCGTGAGTACACTGAAGTTTTGTGTGAACACGTTTTTCTGGCCTGTCAGGTACGTCAAGGTGACAGCAGCGACTCAGTCTGCACATAGTTTCTGTCAGACCTCTGCTGTATTAAACATATTAGTGTTCTCTGTGTGAGCTGAACACGGTACGTACAGAGAGAAGTCTGTGAGTCAGCAGAAGATTCTGACCTGATTCAGGTCCATTCAGATGGACACTGAGGCCGAGCGCTGTGAGGAGCCGTGTGACATGTAAAGATGATATTGTACATCTGTGTCTGAGTTTCCTCTGGCTTAAACTATTCTGTGTTTTACAGAAGCACTGACACTTAAAGAAGAATATATATATATATACATATATATGTATGTGTGTGTGTGTGTATTTATATTTATATAAATTGTAATTGTTACAGCTATGTAGTGTTTTTCTCAGATATGTTTAAATATATATCCTTAAAAACTGTATTTCTAAATGTTAAGTAGATAGACGGCTTCCTTCCATCTCTGTCCTGTTTCCCTGAGCGGTCCACAGTTTGCCTCTGACTGGGTCATGAACACGCTGACTGGCTCAGGTTGTCACGCCGGCTGCCGGCCTCGCTGCCGGCCTCGCTGCCAGCAGAAGCTCCAGGACACGCTGACAGGTCGACACGAGACGAGATGTTCATATTCATTATATTTAAACTGTTATTTAATGCTGTCGCTGACATCAACTGTACAATAATAGAAGATGCAGTGAGTACAGTGTTTTTAAATATCTTTTATTACAGAACTGCAGTCTGGGGCCCGGGGCCTCGTGGCGGAGGGGCCCGGGGCCTCGTGGCGGAGGGGCCCGGGGCCTCGTGGCGGAGGAGCCCGGTGCCTCGTGGTGGAGGAGCCCGGGGCCTCGTGGTGGAGGAGCCCAGGCCTCAGGGAGGAGGAGCCCGGGGCCTCATGGTGGAGGGGCCCGGGGCCTCATGGTGGAGGAGCCCACACTGACTCCACTTGTCTCCTCAGCTCGTATTTCCAGACAAACATGTCTGTCACATGTCCCAGCAGCTCTGTTGTCTCTCATACAACCGTTCTCGTCCTGTTGTCGGTTACTTCTTCCAGCAGCGATGATACAAGAATGTACTTTTATTGTACTGTTGCCCTTAAACAGCATTAATGTCCACAGATACATGCCTGAAATGTAAATACACTCTAAGTGCCTCTGGCCAAATTGACAGCCTGCAACATCAGAGTGGCTGAAGGCAGGCGGCCATTAGCGGAATCAGCCTCGTTAGTAGGCCTGCGGGGGGGGCAGGGTGAGGATGAGGCGGGCCGGCATCACATGTGATCCATCTAATCACGGCTGTCACTTCTGGGACCAGAAACATCCAACAGGTTCGTGTTCCCGGTTGTCGTTTCATAACAAAGCAGGTGCAGCATTTGTTTTGCTGGTCTCAGGTCTGTGACGGCTGCAGGATCGTTAGAGGAAACACAGAGCGGCAGCAGTAATGATGGAAGACACACAGTAATGCTCAGTGACATCTGCATGTATGTTGAAGAGAGAAACAGGTTTAATGTCTGAACATCTCCCCTGAGACACACACACACACACACACACACACACACACACACACACACACACACACACCTGACATAAACTACCTGTCTTTATAGTGAGGTTTTTTTTTAATTCTAGTCTTGATTTCAGCATCTTTAATAAATTGTGTACAGTAAATTAAAAAAACGTGTGGAAACTGGAAAATCATCTTATTTCTCACCAACACTGTGAAACACATATGCCGGTAAATCCACATGTTCAGGTACATTATGTATTAACATATTGTAAATAAGGTAGAGTACTAATTCTACTATCCAACATTGAGTTTAATCCTACTACAATTGAGTTAAACTGCTGTATTTCTGTATTTATTTAGCAGCAGTTCTATAAATAAGCACGACAAGTTTAAATGTGATGAGGTCATTTAGAGGCAGAAATAAACAGATACATAAAAAAATACAGGAAAGTTCAATAAAAGTAGAAACAAATTCAAAACCACTGTAATAAAATCAACTAAAGCACCACAGAACTGAAAAAACAAAGTTTAAGGTTTATTATTTTATGCTACTTTATACTTTATCAGACTCGTTCTATCATCATGTCGTCGGTCACAATATGATGCAGCTTCGTCCCGTCAGTGTGTGTGAAGAAGTGAAGGCTGGCTCCACTCGACCAGCTGCAACACTTATTAAAAAATAAAAATTAAAATTAAATTAGCTGGTAACATACAAGTACATACTTGTATGTGAGTAAACCTGCGTGTGGTTCCAGCAGCATTACGACCACAGTTCTCCACCACAGGGCTGCAGACAGCTACATGACGGCTGCTGCAGTTTGTCATTTACCTCCCACTAAGTTCTGATTTGGTGGTTCTGCTGTCCATCTGGGTCAGAGCTGGAATACATTTATTTATTCATAGAGTTCTGCATGTTTTTATTAAAGCTGATCTAAAATACATATTGAAGTATAATCATTTAAATTCTGTGGCTGTTATATGAAACCTACGTACGTGAATACTCACAGCTCATTCTCCTCGGAGCTGGTACCACACAGGTACCACACCGGTACCACACAGGTCCACACAGGTCCACACAGGTCCACACAGGTACCACACAGGTCCACACAGGTCCACACAGGTACCACACAGGTCTACACAGGTCCACACAGGTACCACACAGGTCCACACAGGTCCACACAGGTACCACACAGGTCCACGCAGGTACCACACAGGTCCACACAGGTCCACACAGGTACCACACAGGTCCACACAGGTACCACACAGGTCCACGCAGGTACCACACAGGTCCACGCAGGTACCACACAGGTACCACACAGGTCCAAGCAGGTACCACACAGGTCCACACAGGTCCACTGTTAAAGCAGCGCATTACAACACATACTTACATTTCCTGATAGGCAGCGCCCTCTAGTGGCTGTAGGCATCATTACAGCAGCAAAGCAGGAAGTCATGAAGATAGCGAGTATGCACAGGGAACACCTGCGGATGAACTGACGGGTCGAATGAGCACGAGACTTTAACCCAACAGGAGGCGGGTCGGTTCCGGTGTGAAGGGAAAGTCAACGGTGAGTTATTCAAACTTCGTAATATTAATTTACATCATGTATAAAGTGAGACTGAAGCTGCGTATTTAAGAACTATGACATTTTTCTTGCCTAAACTTAAAGAACCTGTAAGCGAACAGTGAGGTTCTGGTTCTGTTGCTGCATCAGTAATCCAGTGGTTCAGGTATGAGGATGTGTTGATATCTGTGAATTTAGATTCATTTGAAAATGTCTTAATTGCAACTTAATCCGGATCAAATGCAGTTAATTTAGCTTCTGGACACAGTTCTGGTGCAGTCTGAGGATGAAGCCCTGTGATACATTAGAAAGGTCCAGAACAGAAACTAAATGGACCCTGAAATTAGGTTATTTTGTGAGAATCAGAGACGTTGTAATGTGTTTTTAACTGTTCCCAAACAGCTCATATCCCCATCACTGTTACCTCTGCTGCAGCCACGTCACTGCTGACTCTGACTGTCGTCACAGCGCTGCCGCTCAGACTGTTTATCCATTAAAAGAACATTTATAAAAGTATTTTAATAAAACAGTTATTTCCCTCTGAGCTGGAACATCCAACAGCCAGTAGGCCCGTCGGAGTCGATGTGGGCGGATACTGCAGGCAGCAGCCAGTCAAATCCAGGTCAGGGTGGTGGTGGGGGCGGGTGTGTGTGTGTGTGTGTGTGTGTGTGTGTGTGTGTGTGTGTGTGTGTGTGTGTGTGTGTGTGTGTTGGGGGGGGTGGACTATACACTGGACGAACGATGTGACCGAATTGAGAGTTTCCACACAAGCAACAGGATCTGACCAAGATAAGCCTCTTGGGAGTCGTGCAGTCCTCTCTCTCAGGGCGGATTAAGCTCACACACACACACACACACACACACACACACACACACACACACACACACACACACTTCTCTATCTGTCTACTGTACACACATCTGTCCAGATGCCCGTCTGTCAGTTTTTCTGTCTCTCTGTGTCTGCTGCTGTTTTGACTCTCCAGGCCGGCGCCTCACGCAGAGAAACAGGTCCAAAAGATCCAAGTTTGGGTCTTTTTTTGGTTCCTCTGAGCCTCAGGTCTTTGTGGAAACATAGTCTCCTCAGTGCCCCCCCACCGCCCTCCTACACATCTGGTTCTAATTTACATCCTGGGTCTAAGTTCAGTAGAAGAAGTGGAGGAAGGTGGGGGTGTGGGTGGGTGTTGGAAAGCGAGTGGTGGGGGGATCAGAAACATCTCAAGTCGGCCACATGTTTTTCTTTCACTATAAATAAAAACTGTGACATACAACATTTTAAAAACATGGACGCCTACTCTAAAGGATGAAAATCACAGATTTACAACTAATGAATGTGGCTTTTAAAAGGTGACTGCTAATGTGAGACCTGTGGTGGCAGAGCAGCTGCACTGAACCTTGATATTTGGGAGTAATTATTGTATAATAAACATCAGCGTGGAGACTGTGACTCAGATTTAATACATCTCCACTTGAGTTCTGGCTGCTCAGGATTTCAATAAAATATATCCACAAAATATTTCCATAATCACAAATATGAATTAAGGAGGCAAAATGCAGTTTTCCCTCTGCTACGATCTTCAGACACAGATCTCACAACACGACTGCAGTTTATTTGCGTCCCGGTGAGTGAATTTGGATCGCGTGCCTCAACAAGCAAAAGAAGCTAACGTGTACTCGGCCCCTCAGACACAACGTGATTTGAGCTTTGGGTTCAGAGAGCGGTGGTGCCGGAGTCACACTGCTCCAGAATCAACCTCAGAGCAACAGCGTGCGCACCGAGCGTGGCATGACGCGGCACTAACAATCATTTCCTGTTTCTGTTAGGTGGCGGTTGGTTTCGTCTTCTGCTCGGATGGTCAGGAGCTCCCGACCCTGTTGTCTCCGCAAGACAGATACATGCAGGTATGTTCTGTTCTTCTTCTTGGAGTTAGCAGCTTATTGCTACTAGCTCATATTTTAAACTCCTCGTTCGTGTGTTGCACACAAAACACTTTGTCAAAATAATGCAGTACAATTAGTACTTTCTTCAAAATATGGCTGTTTGAGTGAAGATGGATAGACAAACACAGCCTTCTCATTTCTAGCTCCTGACCGTTGATGTCGACAGCTGAAAAGTCAAATATCTCCTGCAGCTCTTTCTTGTTAGCATGTAGCAGCATTAAGCTAACGTCAATACTGTCGGTGGATTGAATTTTTGGTTGACCGATGAAAGAATCAAAAATGTGCACTTGATGGCTTCATACATGATATCATGTGAACAGACTGAATATCCAAGACAAAGATTTAACTTGGCTCTGAAAGCGTTTATTGAGTCGTGATGTAATGTGACCAGTGAGAATCACCAACACACCCTGAACCCCAAACCACCGGACAGATCGACTGCTTGTGACGCCTCGTCATGCAGTCACAGTCACATTGAAGTGAACCCTCAGCATGCGTTAGTTAGAAGAACTCACTGTTGAATTCGAAACTACTTTACTTGACCTCCACTTTTTCTGTCGTAACACTTCCGTAGGCCACTCGAGGTCGAAGGTATCAGTCATAAGCTGCTCTCACAGCTGACCTACATGGTCACTCTCCTAATCAAGCCAGGCTCAACATACTTACGCACATTTTATCAAAAACTACATTTGAGTTTTGGGGATCCAGGAAAGGAGGAACGTAGGTGAGCTTTCTCGTCATGGTAACAATAATAAAACACGACTAACACTGTCAGGTGGCTGTTTGGTTCAGTTTAGGCACCAGAAGTCTTTGGTTAGAGTTAAAATAGCAAGTGGCAAAACCTGAATACGTTAAATGAGTACATTTATGGACCACATCCAGAAGAGGCTGAGAGACACACAGTGACTGAGAGTTGGTTCAGTGTCCATGTGGTGACACCAGCCTGTCGTTACTGATGTCAGCTGAAAGGAAAACACACACGTTTTATCTACATGACGTCAGATATCGTCATTTGACGAGTCACCAGCAGTGAGAGAAGAAATGTGACATTCTGTCAGTTCCAGACATCTGACCCAGACCTGACTAAAACAAATCAGCGGCGCGTGACCCGACTCTGATGCAAGCCTCTGCAATGAGCGGCAGGACCAGACGATGTCCATGATGATTGAAAAGAAAATACTGGAGAAAGTGAGTGACAGCCGGACGTCATAGATAATTAGTGGAGACATTTATTGTGTCCAGATGCAGAGCGGGACTTTAACGTGTGCAGGTTCTGAGCTGACATGGCGTCACACCACATGGTTTTAACTGCCTTTGTTCTGCCTAATAAGGACCACCGAGCCCGGTTCAGCAGCGCGGCTTCATGCAGGGAAACATTCGGTTCATGTGTTCGATATCCTCAGTGTTTTATGATGAACTGACGACATCTTTGATCAATAGAACGTTAAAATAAAGTTTAACTGTCATGAACTGATTACATTATTTAATTATTCATTATTATAGATATGCTAACCTGAAATGTGCTAATGTAGCTGAGATTTACTAATTAACAACCAAATGTAAGTGCAGATGTTGTTTAAAACAGTTTAATGTTACATATTATGAGCTGATCTACGTCTGTGTAACTTATAATGTTCCACAGTCGACATGAATCCAGATTACAGTTACTGAGAAACGATTACCACTTTACAAAAACAAGCAACATTTGATGTGTAATCAGATTACAGGTACATTCTGAAGGATTACTTCTTCACATGTTTGATTACCTGAATGATTGATCACAAATATTGAACTTTTTACTCCACTACATTTATTTGAGTTAAAGTTACTTTGCAGTTTTAGTTTATTACAAAATATAATCAATTAATATTTTTCAATGTAATGTTATGGATTAATAAAGTAGTAGAGTAATTAAACTACTTTTACCAGCTTCAACATTAGAACAAACATTGTTTACATCCAGTAATATAATGGAACAATTAAATACATTGCTTATTAAACTAATTAGAGTATTTCTGTTCTGAGTCCGTCCTCTGGGACAAACATCACCAGACATCCTGCCAAGCATGATTTCAAATATTTCAATATAATTATAGATACTTTAATTATTGAGTCAGTCACACATAGAATTTAATTTCATTTTTGACTCACGAAACTTTAAATACTGATGATAAATAACTGACTCGTCTTAAAAAGGTATTTTTGAAAGGTAACTTGTAAAATGTTGCTTTGTTGACGTGAAGCCGCTTGTTAACTCACTTCATAGTTTTCTTAAACACTTAAAAACACAACACAATGCAGTATTGATCCAAAACAAAGGAGTGACATACAACAATAATACAAATCATATAATAGATACACACATAATACAAATAATAAGACAATAATACATGAATCCAATCTTGAGAAACCTCTTATACAGTATATGTGTATATATATACATTATTTATGAAAATAAATCAGAATGGACAAAACTGCTTTTGTTAATGAACCCTTCGTGTGCTCTCCTCAGTGTCAGTGAAGGATGTGAGTGATTATATGTGCAAGATATTGAATAAAGGTCAAGTGTGTCACATTACAAAATAAAAAAATAGAATTCAGATTAATCAATCAGGTGAAAAACTAAAATATCCCGAACTCACATTCAGGAGTGTAGATAGAAAATAAATGTCTTTATGTTTTGTTTCTAGATAATCACGAACATCGACTCAATAACTGATCACATGATTGATTGCGTGTGCTGAGGAGACGTTCGTGTCTCTGAACTACCTGTTAGTTGTCGAGGACACAAAGACTTTCTTCTCTTATGTTCCTAAATGAGGCATTTCTTTGAATCAGGACATTAAAGGAGCCCTCGTCCTTCATTATTCATGTTAATTTATGCCACAGAATACCCAGCTAATAAAATTTTTGAATATTTAAGTGTGTCTTGGTCTGGAGTAATGAGATATGCCAATAATAATATGTAAATTTGGTGAATTATTGAATAGGCATGACTGAAGATTTCTTATTAGTTTGCATGTTTATCTAAAAAAATCCATCAATTTTTCAGAGTGCTCCTCGTGCCCCGACCAATAGGTAAATCTAATCAAACACTGAAATCAATAATTCAAGTGTTTATGTGCTGTGTGTGTGTGTGTGTGTGTGTGTGTGTGTGTGTGTGTGTGTGTGTGTGTGTGTGGTTTTGTTTGGGGTCTTCATTTACAGGACGAGCCTCCAAACTTTGTGAGCCGGCTGCCTCTCTGTTGACTTGGCACAGATCGTACAGTAATAAACTCATGACTGATCTGAAATCAATACAGTTTCTCATCCGCGAGCAGATGATTATTACTAAGTGCTTATTTTAATCACTCGGTCCCGTCATCAGCTGTCGCAAGAATACTGCAAAACAGTAAAAGCAGACAGCAGGAGCTGTAAATGTATATGTAGTGATATATCTGGTGGAAAGCTGTGCCAACTGTATGTTTCTTCTTCTTCTTCTTCTTCTTCTTCTTCTTCTCCTTCTCCTTCTCCTCCTCCTCCTCCGTTCCCCTGCCTCATTTGAAATGATTGTGTTATCAGGGCAGCCAGGCAAAAGGGTGGAGCAACCATAATTTCAGTGCGGGATTAGGCAGAAATAACGAGGTCACCAAGTTACAGTTGCCATGGCAACGACACATCCAAGAACACAGGATGCCATTGCTTAAAAAAAATAAAAAAAATAGAAGAAACAGGGCCCAGGATTTTTCCTCTCTCTGCCTCCTCTGCCTCTTTTTTCATACCCCTCCCTCTCCATCTCTCCCTCCTCCTCTCTCTCTCCTCCTCCCTCCCTCCCTCCCTCCTCCTCCCCTCCCTCCTCCTCCTCCCCCCCTTCCCTCTCTGCTCTTTCTTTTTGTGTGTGTGTTGAGGAGCTGAGGGGAGCAGTTCACTTTCACTCCCTCTGTTTTCCCGAGCCTTTTGTTTCTGAACATATTCAGAATAATAAATTCACTGTTGAGTACATTTGCATCTTTCTGGTATTCATATTTGGTGGGAGGTCTGTTTCCTCTCGTTTTAACGTGGCGTTCTATAACGCTCATTAGAGAACACCCCTCTTCACCCGCCTCATCCCTTCCCCCCCCTTTTTTTTTTTACCTCCCACAGTCTTTTAGAGAAAAAAAAAGGAAGGACTCAAAGTTCCTGCATCTTGTTGGCTGGTTTTTGTTTTAGGGGAAAAACTCTGCGAGGTGATCGAAGTCAGGAAAACTTGGAAATAAGAAAGAATGGCTCCCTTTTTGAGGGGAAACATTTTATGTGGTGCCCTGGCCTGGGCATTGATTTGGATTGAAGTTGCCAGAAGCTTTGGGCTTAGATTCAAACAGATATCCATTCCCATGTTACACCTGGCTGCTGGTAAGACCAGAGCCCAGAAAACCGACTCAACGCTATGCAAAGTCCAATAATCATCAGGCCTGGAGATAGCAGCCAGTGCAGGGCTGTAATTTTGTAGCACTATTGATCGTCTTCAGGATGATGCCGATTACTCAAAGGCTAAAAATAAAAACCGTGTGTGGGACTGTGGAGGATACAAGGACAGCGGCTGAACCCGGCGAGGTAAACACCAGGGAGGGTGAAGCACTGATCTGTGATCTGTGTGTGTCCAGTTCAAACATGCTGACAGTGAACAAAGAGCGATAACCTGCTCAGGTCAGTTTACTCGTATACACTAGAGTGTATATACATCTATATATATATATATTAGGGCCGGGACTGGATTAAAAAATTTAATCGAATTAATCAGAGGCTTTGTAATTAATTAATCGAAATTAATCGCATTTTAATCGCATATAAATATTTGACCTGAGAACAGTGAGAAGCAATTTTTTTCACATGGATTTTAGTATACCATTGAACAATGACTGAATACATAAGCTTAAGCAACAAAACATTGTTGTTGTTTGTTTGTTTTTCAAGACCAACAGACCAGTGCAGTTTTTGCCATAAAGTGTAGCAATAGCATATTTAGGAATACGTTTCAGAGATTCAGGTAGCCTATAGGTAGGTAGACCTTCTGTAAACTATAACACTTTGGTAAAGTAAAGTAAAACACAATACTCCCATGCTAACGCTAGCTGCTATATGTTTAGCATGTAGGTGATATCTGAGGCTTGATATGCTGCGGTGACACGCGAACTCCTTCTTGCATAATTTGCACACAGCCGTGCTCTTGTCTACGCTGCCATCCGTCCGCTTTATAAAACAAAGTTTCCCGTCCGCGGGGCGACCAAAGCGGTCTCACCTGCTTCTTCGTTCATTGTTGTTGTCTGAAGTCATGAACGCCATGCATGAATGTTAGTTGGTGCTCCAGTATAATCGGTACCCCTGAAACTCATCCAGTGAGAAACGTTCTGCGGTGCTAAAATTAGCGCGATTAAAATGCGTTAATTTTTTTAACGCGTTAATTTTTGTGTAATTAATTAAAATCAGTAAAATAAAAAAAAAATTAAAGTAAAATCAGTTAGGTGTGTATATATACATATATATATATGTATATATATATACATATATATATATATACATATATATGTATATATATACATATACATATATAT
>CAEMYA010000731.1:996678-1015377 GCA_903131615.1 Diplodus sargus | reverse complement strand
TTTTTTTTTGCTCCACCATTTCCACAATTCTTTCCACCACTGTCATGGTGTATTTGGGAGGGTGGAGAATAACATTTAGTGAGAAAAAAATCTCATTTACAATTAGAGGTGTGTGTTTTCACATTACAACTCGTATCATCTCCTGTATGAATATTATTTTTTGTGGATTACATTTCCGTGTTGAGGCGGGAGAAGAAGCAGGAATCGTCATGTTTATGATTAGGTCCAAACCGCAGTGAACACACACCGTAATTGCCTCTTTTTCAAAGCTCTAACACGTTTTAGTTTGACAGTGAGGAGACGGGACGGGCTCTTGTCTGAGAACAATTCCATCCTGCAGCGACACTGGTTTACAATCTGTGTGACTGCTAATCCCATTGGAACAGTGGAGGTAATCTACACATGAAGGTGGAGGGATCTCTGAGACCGGCTGGACGCACGCCAACACCATGAAAATGGGATTGGATCCTTTTCCTTCCTTTAGAAAAACCTCCTAATCACTATCGCTGAGCTTGCATACTGTGATTATATACATTTAATTTGACAAACACATCAGCAGAAACATATTCCTCTTCTCCTCCCGCGTGTTGTGTTCATGTGCCGGCTCAGAGGATTGTTTTTTTCTGAGTAAATACAACCCTGTCGGAGGCATGAATCATACTCAGCATCGCTGGGCAACATGATTCATCAGACCTCTGTCATTTTGTCCTAAAACTACGCCGTCTCTCAAACCAACTGGGTCACATTTAGAGACATTTTGAAAAGCACATGAAACACATTTAAAAAAAAATGAAGGGTTAAAGGTCAATGCGAGAGCACATTTATTTATTTTCGCTCCTGTGCCATTAAGTCTGCAGTTTTTCTTCCTATACTACAAACATGACGGCAGCCACTCTCTTCATTTACAGTGAGACCTGTTTGCAGCCACTCTCTTTAATTTACATAAAACATGAAATAGTTCCCCGGCTCGCTGGAACGGTGATTACAGCATCCGACTGAATCCTTTCCAGTGGCTCTGTGTTTACTCTCCATCGCCTACAGACTCCGATGTGTAGCGCGGGGACGCCGATAGATGGAGCTGTGGGTTTGAGGAGGAATGAAAGAGAAAGAAGAGGAGGAGGAGGAGGAGGAGGAGGAGGAGGAGGAGGAGGGTGACTTTCTCAACACTTGAAGTTGAGACAGAAGTGTGGAAAAGCCACTGTTTCTAAATCTACGGGGCGACTCATTAGCGGCACTGTACCCACTGATGTCCCCGTGTTCCGAGCCGTGTGTGTTTACATTTGCCGGAGTGAGATGGAGGCTTTCTGCGCTCACACACTATCACCGCGTGTCCCCGAAGACCATGTCGCCATTAAGTTAATGATGGCTTCTTGATGATTCAGGGGGAAAATAAGTGTTTTTCTTAGGTAGTGGTCACTTTACTTAAAGGGATGGGGAGATGTCACAGGAAACACTCTCTTGGGATGTTTGTGTGTGTGCGTGAGGATGTTTGTGTGTGTGTGTGGATGTTTGTGTGTGTGCGTGAGGATGTTTGTGTGCTGTTTTGCAGCACGTGTGGGCGTGCACGCTCATGCACTTGTGCGTGCGTGTGTGTGTCTGTCAGGTTTCCTGCTGCGCGGTGCGGCTCGGAGCCCTAGCGAGGGTAAAATTCCATTCTCTCGGCGGAGCAGCATTCTGCATGAGCCAATTCCCAGGAGACACTGCTCTGCATGTCCTCCAGACAGCCAAGCTGAGGCACAGGCTCAGGCTCGCTTATTAACTGACCTGAGGGGGGGCGGCGGCGGCGGCGGTGGTGGTGGAGGAGGGAGGGAGGAGGGAGGGAGGGAGGGGAGGGGGGCAGAGATGGAGAATGGAGGAGGAGGAGGAGGAGGGAGGGGGGGTAGGGTGAGCCCAGGGAGGCAGGAGGAGGCGGTGGGTGAGGAGGGAGAGGGGGAGGTGGTGTTGGGAATTATGGGTTTGTGTGTGCATGTGTGTGTGCGTGGGAGTGTGCGCGAGTCTGAGTGTGATCAGGGGTGATGGGTTGTGGGGATATGAGCGTGTGTGTGTGTGTGTGCGCGCGTGCATGCGTGTGCGTTTGTGTGTGTGTGTTTGAGTGTGTGTGTGTGTGTCAGAGGCAGAACTGGTTGAAAATATTAACTCTTTGCTCGCTGAGCTGCTGAGCTGCAAAAATTCAGCATAAGAGAAGAAGAGTGTGGATGTCTAACAAGCTGCAGTGTGTGTTTGTATCCAGGACAAGTTGCCACCGTGTTCACAGGGCGGAGGGTCTCACAGAAGCTGCTTAATCACTTTGAATATGTAGTTTGCTTTTACTGAACTTGGAAATATGTCATCTTCTCCTAGCTGTGTGTGTTCTTCAGCATCTTTGTCTGTGTGGCGGCGCTACACTCCATCGCTTCACCAGCAGAGTTCAGGATATCGGTGCACTTTTACAAACACAGACTATTCCAGAAATAGAGCTAAAAGCCTCCACTTCCTGTATTAATCTATTTACACTGATTCGTCATCCCTGTGTGCAAATATTAGTTTGTAGTTTTGTGTGTCTTCCCATAATTGCTTGACATGACTGTAAGACTCATTTGTCACCGGCACGAGGAAATAGCATAATTGAAAAGTGCTTTTCAATTACAATTTGTTTAACTTAAATAATGAAATAAAAAATGGTGCTTCAAAGTTTTACTTCTTTTTTTATATTATTATTCCATCCAGCAGTGAAGAGGAAAGAGAGAAAGAGAGAGGAGAAAAAAAAAATCACTCACGGCAAAATGCAAATGAGCCTGGAAGCTATTACGATGCTAATGAGATTCCACCATAGAAGTTGCTGCTCCGGCATCCGGGGTATATTTCATCCATATTTGGAAAACAATCGTGTGCTCAAAACAGGGGACACACTTCTCAGTGTTCACAGTCAACTTTCACTCCAGCTGGAATCTGGTCAGAGTTGCATAGGAGGTGGTTTCACTGTAAACAGCAGAGCACAGCGGTTCATTTATTGGCAGTCTGACCATCGTGTCGCACTGTGAGATTCTGCTCTATTTTTAGCACTTCTTCTGTCAATCACCAGCAAAAATCCTCTCGTTAATATCACAATCAAACTCTTCCTCTCAGCTCCAAAATATCACAAACAAATCTGCATGTCGGCTCATGTTTCCCTCTCAGATGCGTGTGACTGTTAGCAGCAGCAGCAGCGACATCAAACACAGCCACAACTTTACATTTCCACGCTCGGCTGTGAAACAGGATAAGGCGTGTTCCGGGTTCTTCCGAACAGGAGCGGCACCGATGCGTTCAGGTGCAAAACCTGTAGCACGGCTGCTGGGGTGTGTAGTTGGTGTGCTAAAGGCAGGCAGGTAGGTAGGTAGGGAGATAGGGTATGTTACCATAGTAACACCAAGAGGGAACCCAGCAGAAGCAGAGTGTCTATATGTGTCCTGACCCATTTCCATTCTCTTCCACAAGTGTTTTGTCTCCCTCACCTTGCTGGTTAACAACTAAAAGCACCTCTCCTTCATCCTTGATGCATTTTGTGCATTTAACAAATGGTTGCGGCTGGAAACATTCGGCGCACACGCGCCGGGTACAACGCTGCAAACTCTCAAGGTGCATTTGGTTTCCCTTTCAGTTCAATTCAATCCAGCTCCACGATGTCGTCCCTGAGGATAAAAAAGCTCCGTATGAAGAGGAATAAAACATAAATACACAAAAGTATGGAAAACAAAGTGAAGGATACTGAAGTAATACATTTTCATCTATTGAACTGCGCTGCAATAAACTTCTGCTCAGGCAGAGCACAGACCGGAGTCAATCTAATTAATAGCTGCTACATGAAAGAACTCCTCAGACAAATTTGAATATTTAGTCGACTAAACCTTCTGCAAAACTGTGGTGATGAAGGTCAGAGCAGGAAACACTCCCGCCGCAGAGCGAGCACGATGGTTCTGGTCACTTCAGATTGTCAGTGATTAACATGTGAAACAGCTTTAATTGGTTTTGCAGAATTCTAAATTCTGTGGACTTTTGTCTTGATTGTTTTTTGAGGATCCTCGTCAGCTTTCACACAGCAGCTCCTCTGTGAGCGAGACAATAACCGACACGAGTCAAATATACAGATGCAAAGGAAATCTGAATCCATCCTGATCCAACAGATACATAACATGACATAAGATAAATATGATAATATATATGATATGATAATATGATAAATAAATAATTCTTGAGTTTTAAAGGTGAATTTGTAAAGAAGCTGATGAGTCTCGTTCACAGGTCTGAGCAGCATCAGCGTCACCTTTTGCACCTTTAATGAAGATGATTTGGGAGTGAGTATTATACATGATGTGCTACTGTATGATCTGTAGTTATCCAATAATTATAAACATATGAAGACAAATGTCCTTCTGATGGTTCCTGAGGTATAAAGTGATGAACGGTGGGACGCGTCAGGAGTCAGGGATCTTTGTTTGTCATCATCTTCTCTCTCCATCATTAGAAAAATGTGTTTTGGCTTTAAATATTAGTTTTCTTACCACAAACAGCTTGAAATTGTCCCGAGATCCCTTTAAATAACATCCAGTGCTTTCACGCTTACAGATGTTACAGAACAGTCTGGAGTAGCCGCTCCTTCGTCCTCCTGACATGGAAGTCATGTGACACAGAGACGTTTTAATGAATCAGTGGTTTGCAGTCAAATAGCAACATTTTGTCTCGGCATCTGGGCTGTTCATGTGTTTTAGGTGGTGAGAAACATTGAAGGCATAATGCTGCTATTGCTCCGTATTTTTGTGACTGTCAACAAATCCCATGAATGTGTCAGTCTGTCTCTCCACACTTCACAACCCGCCTCTCCTCTCGGTGGAAAACAGGACGTCTATCTTTAAAAACAACTCGTACACACAGTATTTTGTTTTTTTAAACTCAATAAATAAATTATTCCACAACCAGCTGGGCACTGTAGCTTTGACAATGTGTTGAATAAAGTGGATTCGTCAAGGACTATTTTTAGCTGCGGATTAATACACATTTGCTGCAGTAGTGAGGATTTAAGGCACCAGGCGGGTGTGTGGTGGATTGATACAGTAAGAACTACAGTGTCCGTATTTTAAAGACGGAACATTCCTGCCAGTACATCAGTGTTGATGGAGGATTCAGATAAATCAGGCTTTGATTTTTGTTTTTCATTCAGTGTCATTTAACCTTTTTTCTTTAATACAAATGCCAAATGATGAGTGGGTGTAATTTTAACATCACACTGTTGTTGCATGTCAAGGATTTTGACCTTTGATCTCCTGGTGAAACAGTTCATCTGCATTTGTATGATTTTAAAAGTAAGTTGTGATCGTGGTTGTTGGCGCAGACGCCCTGCGGTCAGCCTGTTCACAGCCGGACGCTCCGCTCTGCACAGGTCCTGTTTACATCCTCTGTACAACACGACTACGTTCAGACTGAAATCTGTTAAATGAGCTGTTCACTTCAGTGTACTGTATTGCAGCCACACTCGAGTGGTAAGCGCTTTAGGCGAGCAACCAAATCCTGTTAGAAATGTCAATTGAAAAGGTCTTGAGATATTAAAAATGTAGTTTTTAATTAAAGGTTTATTAATAGATTTTTCAAACTTTTTTTTTAATTACCCGACCGGATGCCTGAGGCATTTGGATTACAACTTTTATCTCACTCGATTCAGACTGCCTCTCCCCATTCAGCCATTTTGGATTAAAAGTCAGACTTCATAAATGCTGTTCATTAATTCCCAGTGCGGGCAGTTAATGTGAGATTCGGTTGCAATGTTACGGCTGGTCTGAGTGTCTGTTTATTTTTAGATTCTTGTGGCTACTTTGCAGCCTCGGCCTAATCTGTCACAGAGGAGAACACGGAGGAAATCTTAATCGCTGGGCCAAAAAAAGATTTTCGATGCACTCTGAGGTGCCTGGTTTGGAAAATCAACATGTTAGTGACACAGACTGTCACAGTAAATGATATTATTGACATGTGCTGCGTGGAACAGGGTGTCAAATTGTGGGAATAAATTAGAGCCAGTCTGTGTTAAAGCTGTTTGCATGCAGTGTTATTGTTGTTATGTCCATGATCATAATATATAAACTGTTAGGATTTGATTTTATTATTGGAAACTGAGGACTCAAGAAAATTGTGTTTTCTGATGTGAGATTAATAAACATTTAAAAAGCATTCATGTTGATTCAATAGTAACTATGTATTAAAGAAGACATCATCTCAGGTTCATATTTTTATTTTGGGTTGCTACTAGAATAAGTTTACATCAGAATCAGAAACAGATTTATTACCAAGAAGGATTTTACACAATCAATCAATCACAATTCAAACAATCAATGACTATTACATATACATTTTAAAAATATACTATATAAACAAACATAAACAATATAAACAAACAGAGAAAGACAGATACATGTAATGTTAATGTACATAACATGTAATGCTCAAACAATGCAGCAGTTCTCTCGCTCTGTCCACAGCTGCAGCTGTTTCAGCTCCTGTCTCTTTAAGGCCCCTCCTCCCAAACAGACAGTCTCCTCTGATTGGTCAGCTCACGTATGCCTGAGCCAGCGCTGCTAACAACAACAGAGCAGCTGTGCTAAATCAACACTTGCGAGTAAAACTAGCCATCAAGCATATATTGTGCAAATATGTGACATGGTGACGTCGTGTGATGTCACAAAGTCACAGAATTACCTCTGTCAGTGGGACTTTGACCTCTTTAGATTTAAAGATCTTTTACAGGGAAACATTTTTAAATTGTCGTCCCTTTTGTGTAGCATAAACTGTGAAAGCTACTCTGATATGTTTGTTGTTGTTCTGCATGTGTGATCTTCACTTTGTGTTATCAGCTATAACAAATACTAATATTGTGACCTTCCAGAATGTGTTCTGAAGCTCCAGCGGTGGAAAACAGTTCTGTGTGTGCGATAAGCAAGTCTTCATAACCAACAAGGCCTCTGCCTCCAGGCTCCAGCAGACCCAGATTCACTGCCTGTAATCTGGTTTTGGTAATTTGATTAACTGAAAATCTTTTGGAGAAATTTTACAACCAAAGCACACAAAAACTAAGGCTGGTCATCTTTTATCAGCTATAGATTAACTTATATTGTGCAAGTTATATTCAATCAAGTCACCACAAAAACACACTAATCTTAAGTCCTCCAGTCAGAAGCATGTTTGTCTTCCGTCCCTACAGTTTGTGTTCCGGCGTCAGAGTGTAGAACGATCTGTGTGCAGTGAGTCTGACACTAGAAGGCTGTTTTCACCTTCATCTGCTCAAAGTATTTCTGCTCTTGTCGAAAATCTTAACATGTGAGTGTATGAGCATAATTTGTGACATCACAAATAGTTCTGGTCCAGTATTCAGCATACACCAGTGTGATGTTGGAACCGAAGCCTGCTGTGCTGAATACTGAGCCACGGCTTCACAGTGACGTAGGAAACATCATGTCCAGCAGCTGTGAAATGAAAAATATCTGCATATTAATATATTCTGTAGAGGAGTTTAACAGTGAGCCTTTAAATTCATCAGTCAACATCAAATGTGATTTAGTGTTCATAGGTTTATCGACGCTGCTCTCCTTTGCTGTCTGTGCCAGAGTTCAGTGCACCTCAGAAAACATTTGAGCACTGGTCGGACTGGATTTAACGGGAATGTGTCAGCGACACGTTACTAACGAGGCTAACAGGGGAGCAAATGTTTGCCTCAGGGCCCTAAAACAGGTTAACCAGGGCGCTGAGGTTAATCTGGACATGATGACAATCAATTATTCAACAGGTGTAAATATATTCATCCACTATCGCTCTGGTTTATTACTAATATCTTCAGTTGGCGTATTGCTGGTGTGCAGTGTGCTGCTACAATTCAAAAGGTTCAAATCTTACATATCGTGGTTTTACAGCAAATCCAATCCGACTCTGTCATCTGATGACGTCTGAGAGTCCGAAACACAGAACACACGCTGACCTGGTCGCCGACAGTACAAACCTCTGAAGCCTGGTGGTTGTTCCTTTTGTTTTTGCAGGGATTGATCCAGCAGAGCAGAATGAGAAGATCAGACGTTCCTCCAGAACCGACAGTGACGATGTGAGACTGCAGTGAATCCAGCGGTTCTACCAAACGTCTGTACAGATGTGACTGAATTAAAGGAGACATTTTAACTTTTATTTCAATTTTTTATTTTCCTTAAACATTTTATATTTTCTTGTGCATGTGAAAGAAAGTTTAAAAGGTCCAAGTCGACACCAACAGAACTCCTTTCTCCCACAGAAAACACTGCTCCTAAAATGCCTCGTCAGTAGTCCCGCCTTTAATTCTGTGACTTTGTGACATCACACTATGTCAGTCATTTACATAATTTATGCCTCGTGGCTAGTTTGACACATAAGAGTTGATGCTGCACAGCTGCTCTGTTGTCAGCCGAGCTGGGTCAGGCGTGTGTGAGCTGACCAATCAGAGCAGGCTGTGTATCCTGGAGGAGGGGCCTTAAAGAGACAGGAGCGTTTCAGACTGAACACAGAGCTGCAGCAGTGGGCAGGATGACAGAACGGCTGTGTTATTTGAGCATTAAAGCATGTAAACCTCTTCTAGTAGCAAACTTAAACAAAAGTATGAATCTGAAAATGAGCAAACCAAGTCTGACACATTTTAAAATCGTGTTGAGAACATTCAGAGCGACCGCGTGAATGGCCGCTGCTGCAGACAGGATTCAGCTTCCCTCTCATCACGAGTTATGCCACTCGCTGCTTAACTAGCCAGGTACTAAGATTCTGTCATTAGCAGCATTGACTGCAGGCAACATAATCAATACAATATTATGAAATCATGTGCGACATAAAATGGACTGTTTACGAGTGCGGCCTCATCAGACGTGCCGTTCACCTTGCTGTCATCTCTTACTGCCAGTTTTTGCACCTTTAATTCTCAGAGTTTGGATCCAGTCGAGCTCTGGAGGGAAAATATTGAACCGAGACCGGAGATTCATTCAGACCAAGTCAAGGTCAGCAGACATTTTATGTCTAATTTCAGACATAAAACATGTGCTTTTTAAAGGTAACCTCTCGTTCAGGAGACAAATTGCCTGAACTCATGGTTTCATTATTTTTTATTAAATACCATGAAAGTAACTAAAGGAATATTGTTGCAGTCGCTGACCTGGTGGCGTCGTCCTCAAGACGAGAGTCAGAACATCTTATTGGTGGTAAAACTGAACACGTTTGACCTCGAGCTGCTTTATTCAAACACCAATGAGTCAAAACACAACTGAAAGCAACAGGAACCAATATTGAATATTCTTAAATACAAAGAAATGCTTATATACCAAAACTGTGTTGTTATTCCAGTCATAACATGGAGCACAGATATCCTGACAGGCTTTGTGCCAACAGAGATAGAAGATTCAGAATGTTTCTTTGTCAGGACGTAAATGATGATTGATGCTGATTTGTTTCGGCTGGATGATCGTGACACACTTCGGTTGTTTTCCAGAAAAGGGAACGTTTGCTATTTGCTAACCACAGACACGTCCAAGGTGTAGCCACGCCCACATTACCTTCATGCTTAACCTAACTAGAGTTTAAACACACTGTCGTGATAGAAGACAAGGAGGAAAATCCATCTCTACCTGGTTTTTGGACTGCGGTCGCTCGTTCAACAGCCTCGTTTGTTTGGCTCATAACATGAAATGCCGCGTTTGGTACAAATGTCGACCGTGGAACGTGTCTGTGGTTTACAGAACCGTTAAATGTGAACGTTTTGTCCCGACGGCCGTGCTGAAACTTCAGCCAACCTTCCATCAGCATGGGGGTGAGGAGATAATGACTGAACTAACAGTTTTAGGTGAACTGTTCCTTTAAGATCGAGCTGCAAAACAATCTGCACTTCTGCAAAGAAATGAAAGCGAGTGTTTGAGCGCTGAGACTTCTGGTGTGATGTGAAACACAAAGAATCAAACCAACGATGGCAAAGATTCAGTTTGATGAAAACATCTGAAATGTTTGTCAGAACGTGTCTCTGATCTCCTAATGTTCAGACTTTAGACCAGAACACACACACACACACACACACACACACACACACAGGTCTTACTTGAACTTTGCAAGAGTGCAAAACTGACTGTAGGTCTTGAGGGAACAGGAAACGACTTCCCTCCTCCCCCTTCAATTCTGCCCCCCTCCTCCTCCTCCCTGTTCCTCCCCCTCCTCCCTCCTCCCCTCTCCTCCTCCCTCCTCCTCCTCCCTCCTCCAGCTCCACGCTATAGCAGCGAACTAGGCAGGCCAACTTGCAGAGTGCAGCTCAGCCTCGACAGCGGCTGCTTCCCACTGGGGGTCTTCGGAGAGCATCGCACTCCCATGTGCGCTGCTGTGCCCGTTGGATGTTGAAATCGCGCCGTGCGCCTCGCCAGGAGCCACCATGTCCAACCCAGCCCACGACCCGTTCTACTCGTCTCCGTTCGGACCCTTCTACAGGAGACACTCGCCCTACATGGTCCAGCCCGAGTATCGGATCTACGAGATGAACAAGCGGCTGCAGGCGCGCACAGAGGTGAGCCGACCGGAGAGAACCGCGTCCCGCGTAGGCTGCGGTACCGGCGGGAGGGTGGCGGGCTGTGCGGGGAGACAGAGAGGCAGAGAGGCAGAGAGGGAGAGACATACAGGTCCGTCCGTCAGTCAGGAGAGAGGGACGTGGTGCCAAAGTGCCAAACATTCCTGAGCTGGAAGTAAACAGGCTCCGGTGTTTGGATCCGCTGCAAGAAATATCTCAAGTGTTAAAATCAGACATCGGAGCGGCGCGAGGCTGAGACGCGTTCACGTGGCCAATTAGCTCGTTTTAAACCCCTGATGTGAGAGTCACCTGGTCTGACTGGTCCACCTGAAGGCGGCACGGTCCAGAAAAATACAACAGCAGGTGAAAGTGAGCTGCAGCCGAGCAGCTCAAGTCTCCGTCGGTTCTGTTCTTCATTAAGACAGAAAGTTCAGAGTGAAGCATTCTGCACTCCGAGCAAACAGCCGCTTCACGTGCATTTCACTCATTTGCATGTATTTTGCATATCGCCTGCTTTCTGACAGATTTGCATACTGTGTGCAAAACTGCGACAGCTCGAGTCCAACGAGACCGAGACACCGAGGAGACCAGCAGACCGGGAGACCAGCAGACCGGGAGACCAGCAGACCGGGAGACCGGGAGGTCAGCTCGGTGCCTCTGACCTCTGATCAGCTGGAGCCGGTTTCGGTCTCATCTGCTGGAGGCTTGAATTAGTTTCACGTCACTTTTCCGGATGCTTGGAGCAGTTGAGCTCAGTTAGTGTTGCGTTCAGTGTCATCCAGGCTAAACCTTTGCTGGTCCCGCTGTGAACTGCGTCTGCAGCAGCATCTGTCTCCAGCAGCTGTTCTCTGCGCGCAAATGTGTAAATCTGCGGATAAAACAAAGTTCATGTCGTGTGAGCTTCTCCTGCAGGCAGCAGACATGTTTGACTGTTAATATAAGAGCTGTTCTTATTATTCACAGTGGCAGCAGTTAAACAATCATTACGAGCTGTTTCTTAATTGTATTTAGTACAAAATCTGCCAGTGAGACTGTGTCGCGTCCCTGCATGTCACTGATGTTGCTCTCTAGATAAATGTGTCATTGTTTAGTTTAAAATGGCAGAATTCAGCCGTTCCAACTCCTCCAGTGTTCAGAATCCTGGATTTCTCGCTCTCTGATGGTAAAGTGAATATTTCTGCAGGTCAGACAAAGACAGAAGGTCCTCAGAGCTCCGATGGACTCTGGAAACATGTGATGTGAATTCTTTGCTATTAGTTGATATTTTATAGACTAAAAGATGATTAAATTGAGAAACAGTTTAAACACTGTGAAACCTCAGAATCTTTATCTTAAAGTATAATCGTGTACTTCCTGTTAAACTGACTCCGTGTCACTGTCTGGACAGACAGTTGGTTGTTGAGGCTCGTTGGCGGGTCGGACTCAAACCCAACGTGTCATGGTTTGACGGCCTGGACTGAGACTCAGCGATCACACGTCTCTCTCCAGGAAGTTAATTTCTCTTGTTCCAGCTGCTCAGTGGATCAAACTTCCTGGTTTTCGTGTTCTCCTCTGATGGTAAAGTGAGAATATTCTGGCTGCAGGTTGGAAAAAGCAAGACTGTTTTTAGAGGTCACAGCTTTTTGTGACGCGCTGACCTTCTCTAGACTAAAATATGAATTGATTAATTGATAAACGAGTGATACACTGAAAAAACTCCACATGTTTCCTGTCAGCATGTCTCATCACACTTCCTGGAGAAAGATGGCTGATGGTTGAGGTTCAGTCGCAGGTTGGACAAACCAAACCAACGATCAGCTGTCTGTCCGTGTCTCACTGAGTGGATCCGTTGTTCATCCATCAGTTTATTCATCTTTAGTTTTTAATAACACAACAGTGACGATTGAGGAGTTTTAACTGGTGAATTTTGACATTTTCTACTTAAAAAGACAAACTGAGAACACGTTAAAAAAAACTGCATTTATATTAGAATTAATATACAAGTCGTTGCATATTAATTCTCAACTAATGAGTGAATCAGCTGATTATTTCAGCGCTGATCATCTCATTATTTTATGATATTGACACTTCTGGTTGCTGTTAAAAATATAATTCGTCAGATTCTGTTAAAATGTCAGAAAACGATGCGGCTCAGTGAACTCAGTCCAACGTTTACTAAAGGAACGTTTCATCAGGCACATCAAAAACAGAAAATATTCACATTTGAGAAGCTGGAACAGTGAATTTTACCATTTATACTAAAAAAACTGATATAAAATTATTGTTTGTTGTGCTGATAAATTCTTTATAACTCGACTAATCGATTGTTTCACATCTCTGACAGTAACGAGTCTTCTGGCTGCTGTCGGAGGCTTTCAGGATGTGATTCACGCTGAGACATTAAAAACTGTTTCTGATTAACACGTCACGTCGGCTGCTGACGACTGGACGTGATTGTTTGCAGTCATTCTGCTCGTCTTGTTTTGAAGCCAGCCGTCTGACTGCAGCAGCAGCAGAATGACGCCGACTTTCCTAAACAGGAACTTGCAACTTTAAGCAGACCGAGGCAATGTTGCTGAGATGCACCGGCCCGGTCTGATGCATTATTCATACGGAGTGGTCCAAGCCCCAGTGGACCTCGACTCCCTGTACCACACATACCCAGACACCAAGTGCAATCACAATGCACACACACTCACTCACACACTCACACACACACTCACTCACTCACACACTCACTCACACACTCACTCACACACACACTCACTCACTCACACACTCACTCACACACTCACACACACACTCACACACACACACACTCACTCACACACTCACACACTCACACACTCACTCACACACTCACTCACACACTCACACACTCACACACTCACTCACACACTCACTCACACACTCACACACTCACTCACACAGACACAACAGTTAACGTACCACCAGACGTGCGCACACACGACCGGTAACGTCCACGGATGAGTTTCATGGCAAACGCGTCGTTTTCACCTTTGTCTCCTCACACTAAATTACATAATTGCATAATAATATAATTAGGTTTTTGTTTGAACGTCTTCATCCTGCTCGTCTTTCTCCTCAGCAGTAGAGTGAACATCATGCCTTCTCCTTCTTCTCTGCTGTGTTATTGTTTGATTTGAATGCAGGTGGTGGCTGTAATGAGGAAGAAGTTGTGTCTTATAGCAGTAATAACTGGCTCGTCTGTATCCAGATGTACCATACAGCTCAGTTCAAGCTTTTAACAAAATTATAAAGCAATTATCCTCCTGAATGCAAAAGTGTGGCCATCAGTTTACACAAACCCTCCAATGTGAGCAACATTTGAGACAGCACAGAGAAAAGATTCTGGTAGAATCTGCAGGAAGTGTGATGAGACATGCGTCGTATGTAACGCCTGCAGAAATAATGCACATGCTTCATGACTCTCTGAAGCTGTTTGCTCCCTGCAGAGTGAGGTCAGCTGCCGGTCCTGTAATGATGATGCGTGGCTGGAGTGGTTCTGCTGCTGCTTCTCTTCGCAGCCCGTCTCCTTCGGTACAAGATGACTTTAAACGTCAGCGCATATTCAGAAAACCGGGCTGTGTCAGTAACAGCGCCGGGTCAGGATGATGTTGTTACAAAAAACAGGAAGTTTGGGATGTGTCACACACACACACACACACACACACACACACACACACACACACACACACACACACAGATCTGGATTCCATTAGAAGAAAATAGCTGAATTGTCCTGCTGGATAGTTTCTTGAATATTTCATCAAGGTTCTGCTGCTAGCAGCTGTTGCAGATCCAGATCCTTCTGTGTTTGATGGGAGCTGCTGGCAGCGAGCTGGAGCTGAACATTAACCCTTGTGATTTGTTGACTTTGGCTTGACTTCTTCATTGTTTGGGATCTCTCTGCTGCACATCTGGGTTTGTACATTTAATGAAGGAAACAAATACAGAAATGAATACAAAGCGTTGTTAATTTTGCTGCGTGCAGACAAATATATCACAAGTACAGTATGTTATAATTCAGAGAAGCATAACTTGTATTTCTGGTTAATTAAACTCCCTGTTTGAACAAACAGTAATAAAACGCCAGTCAGAAAAGCACCATTATATTGATTATGTTTTACAGCCGACACAGTGATCATTTGGTGGAGTGCCGGGCAATATATTGATGAAGTCTAGTTGTCGTGATATCAGACTATTACTAGTATGTTGTTTATAGTAGCAAAAAAATGGAAATACTCAAATAAATTGTAGTTAAATGTTTTAGTGCAACTGAATATCAGTTCCAAATGTCAGTTTTCAGTCTCCTTGATTTCTAATAATCGGTATCGTATCGGCCCCTGAATGAGCCAAATGGGTCGACCCGGTTCTGTTCTGTTCTCCTCTAGTCAAGCAGGTCGTCAAAAACACACCTTCAAGGTAGCAAGTGAAACCGAGTCAAGCCGGTTCAGAACACATTTATGTCAGCTTAGATTAACGTATATCATGATAATGTACACATGCTTTTTTCTTCTTCTGTGGTTTTAAAGGCTGCGTGTCAGTAAAGGGATTAATTTTATGAACTTGTTGAAATATTTATCCACTGAGTCATTATATCCACAGTTCTGGTGATTATCTATCAGAAATGTAACGTGTTTATATTTTGTGAAGGTGACAATATTCATTGCAAATCAATATCGAGTTATATGATCAAAAATATCGTGATACTTGATTTTGTATCAATTATCTCTGAAGGAGATTTAAAAATATTGTGATATTTATTGTGTATCATGATATAGCCGAGCATCGTCTCTTTAATAAACCAGTCTTATGAGGATAAGTCTGAAACTATCCGGTGGTACAATCATGTAAAGTGTGTTAAAGCTGTTAGACAACAAAACTCGGAGCATAAATCTGCTGGACTGTATATGAGCTCTGAGCAGGAGACAAACAGTGAATCAAACCGACCCAGAGGACAAAATAAACACACACATGATGAAGTCTTCTGCTGTTGGATTTCAGTGAGAAGAGACGTATTAGAGCCATTCTCTGGCTGCATCGGAAGCTATATTTTGTTGATCCAGTCAAAATGATTTCAAGCTCACAAATAGCAGTCCTGTCAGAACTATCACCCGAGTAAAGACGCTTAATATGGTGAAAGGACAGCCATTGTTAGGGGTAAGAATAGCTCCGAGCGTACTTAACATCGCGCTCGCTGGCAGGCCGTCATTGCAAAATGACTCACTGTAGTTTGCATTCCTGTCGGTCTGAGGAGTTTCTCTACAGAGGGAAACTGACTAAGCCTCAGTGTGACACCACCTTTTAGGAAAAAAGTGTTGAAGGAGCCGACTGAAGTCACTCCTCTGTTAGAAAGTCTTCCATTTGTCTTATTCATGAGTGTGCTTTTGAATTTGCTTGGCTGGTGGTGCAACTGCCGCTCACACTGGCAGGCGCAGGACTCAAGGACCTGACACTCTGAGGAGACTTACCCCCCGAGGAAGTTCTATAGTCTGAGCGACTATAAGTGACATCTATAGCAAAAGCTTTATGCCGCTAATCCTCCGGGAGTGAAGTAACACGTTGTTGGAATTAGACAGAGACATGTTATCCTTCTGATTTCCTGCATCTGGTTTTGTTGCCTGGACTGGAACTTTCAGTGGACAGTGTTTGCAACGTCTCGTGAATCATTTTAAAAGCCAGAGAAATACATTTTACAACCCTCATGTTCTGTGGTGCCGTGACAGACAGATAAGAGTCCGTTCTGTCGACGTTCAGTGTATTTACAGATTGTTTCATGATGTTTGCTAGTTTACTTTGGGGTTTAAACATTATCTGTTTTTTCCTACAAACCCCAGAATGAAGAAAAACATGTTGGCTTTGAGTTGTGAGGCGTTCCTATAGGTGCAGAGAGTTAGGGTGACGCGTTGGGCTGCAGCTAATGATTAATTTCTCTGTAAATCCATTGATTACTTTCTCAATTAATGAATGAATCAGTTGGTTACTCAATGCTCAGAAAACAGTGACAAAGCAGGTTTTGTCTGACCAACGGTTCAAACCAAAGAGACTCAGATGAGCACCAGAGAGGAGCTGTGACTCCAGGGAGAAGCCGCCATGACGGGAGGATGTCAGAGGCTTTGCTTTAAAAAATGACCAATATGATTAATTGATTATCAAAGTAGTTGCTGATTAATATTCTGAAGATTGACTCATCCAATAATCAACTAATCCTTTCATCTCCACTGTAATGATGACGATCAGGGAGGAGACGATATCAGATCGTATCGCAAGTGGCAATAAAAGCACATTGAATTTGGGGAAAAACACAAATCCACTGAATATTTTCACTTTGGAGCTCAATAACGTTCAGTCGTGAGATTTAAAGTACCAATATTAAATATGTTTGTTTCTTAACATGATGTGAGGTGAAGTGATTATTATAGTTTGACATGAAATGTTCATATTGTCCCACAATCATGATATCAGGGCTGCAACTGATGATTATTTTCGCTAACAATGAATCTTCAGATTATTTTCTCCATTCAACAATTTATGGTGAAATATGATTTCCTGTGACATCTTTAAGGAAATCTTTACATATTTATATAAGTTACATTTCTGCATTAAAGTGCCATTATTATATATTTTGTTGAGTCGTGTACTTAGATCATCCCTAATGTTTCCGATCTGTTAGTGTAGTTAGTTTGGTTAGTTTGGTTAGTTTAGTTAGTTTGGTTAGTTTGGTTAGTTTGGTTAGTTTAGTTTGGTTAGTTTAGTTAGTTTGGTTGGTTTAGTTGGTTTGGTTTGTTTGGTTAATTTGGTTAGTTTAATCAGTTTAGTTAGTTTTGTTAGTTTGGTTTAGTTGGTTTGGTTTGTTTAGTTAGTTTAGTTAGTTTGGTTAGTTTAACTAGTTTAGTTAGTTTGGTTGGTTTAATTGGTTTGGTTAATTTGGTTAATTTGGTTAGTTTAATTAGTTGTGTTAGTTTGGTTGGTTTAGTTGGTTTGGTTAGTTTGGTTAGTTAAGTTGGTTTGGTTAATTTGGTTAGTTTTGTCAGTTTTGTTAGTTGTGTTAATTTTGTTAGTTTAGTTAGTTTAATTAGTTTGGTTAGTTTAGTTAGTTTAGTTTAGTTAGTTTGGTGAGTTTGGTGTTCTGTCACTTCTGAGCGTCAGAGTGAGGAGGGAAGCCTACGAACACATCGTGAATAAATATTGAAAACGTGACCTCGACTGTGACCGTGTCTGCCTCAGTCAGGTGCAAAGGCGACATTAATCCATTAAAAAAAGAAAAAAGGGAGAAAAGTAAAATGATTAAACTCAGTTCAGTGTCTGAACAAGTGAATAAGATAAAAGCAGTAAACTCTTCACAGGCAGGAAGCTGGAATTTGATATTATTTTATATTTTCGCTCCGGTAATGACGATTCATCATTTATTCAGACAGCAACAGAATCATTTTCTTCTAATCATCTAATCAGTTAATCAATGTATTACTTCAGCTTCATCACTGTGATGATGATGATGATGATGATGATGATGATGATGATGTGGAACAGTCAGGACTTCTGCTTTCAAATCCCACAGCAGATTGAAAACATCTGTTAAAATCTCATGTGGTCTTCTTTAGGCTCGTTGATAAAGCACATTTATTTTATTTTATTTGAAAAACTGTATCCTTAAACCTACAGTATATTTTCTATCACTTGAAGTCTCTCAGTCAAAACAGTGAATACAAAAGACGGAGTTAAATGATGTTGTTAAGTTGCAAGGAATCATGGGAGTTGTTGTCTTCAATTGAACCGATTTAATTATGTTAGGTTTACATTTTTCACTGTGCGTTCTGTCTGGTTTGGATAAGACACAAACACGAGATGGTTAGTGTTCAGAAAAGATTTAGTTTCGGTTTAATATTCCTGTTTTGTCAGCACAAACACGGCTGTAGATAAAGTGTCCGGTGGTTTCACAATGTTAAACTCCAACGCAAACCGCTCACATGCTTGGCAGCTTTGTCATCTGCAGCTCCTCCTGTCCATCCCTCCATCCCTCCATCCATCTATCCCCTCCATCCCTTCCATCCCTCCATCCACTCCATCTCTCCATCCTTCCATCCCTCCATCCCTCCATCTCTCCATCCTTCCATCCCTCCATCCCTCCATCCCTCTATCCCCTC
>CAEMYA010000731.1:979880-994258 GCA_903131615.1 Diplodus sargus | reverse complement strand
TAGTGTTGAAAACAAAAACCCAAAGATTTCATGTTAACATGGATCCATGTGATCGTCTCAAATCCCAAACGGAGGAAGAGACGAGCGTGTTTCATCTTCTGCACATCAACAGACGTACAAAATACAAAATAAAGAATAAATTACGATAAAATAAAGATTAAATTCAGCAGATAATGTTAATTAAACACAATCAAATCAATATCACATACATATCAAAATACCAATAAATTATTCAAAATATACAAAGTAACATACAAACAAAAATGCATATTAAAGGAAACAACCATCAATACAATTCATGAAAACTGTTCTACGATAACAAACTACAGTTTAGTCGATTGATAAAAGAATATATATTCATTGTTGTATTGTTATATTAGTAGATGTATTTATTTGGCATGTTTCAGTTTATTCCAGCTTCTCATTTGAGTTGCTGCTTTTTGTCTTCTGTGACAGTAAATTGAAACATCCAGGATGTTTTAAGTTCCAGTCTCTTTAATTATTTTAGCACAACCTTGTCGTTTTGTCTGGACGCTGCATCAGTAAGATGATTGTTCAGATTTGCAGAAATGTTGTGGTGACTGGGCAAAAATAATTTAGTGCAGATTTTACAGGAATCAGCAACTTGTGTGTTTGGATGAAAGAGTGTTTTGTTCGTGTTAATCGAGGAATCTGATGTTGTCGTGCTGCGCTTTTACTGACATCGTACAGATATGAATAATCCATCTGGAGAGTCAGTTGAGCTGCAGATATTTTAAAGCAAAGTAAAGCTGAAGTCCAGCTGGGTTAGAAAAACGTGACTGTTCCGTTCATTATCTCATGACATTATTGTTCGATTTGAGCCAAACTTCACCTCATCTGTTTCATGAAATGCACAAAAGAAAACTTTCAGTGACAAACATTCTCCCAGAACTGCAGAGCTGACTGAGACTTTTTAAAAACTAGTTAACAGACATTTTTTACAGTGTTCGTGTGTGAAACTGGCTGAGAGTAATTACCAGAAAGGTGTTGAACATGGCGGTGCCCTTATCTGAACCTCAGCGCTCTGCTGGATTTATCTTCCATCAGGGAAAACAAGCCACTGTAGGAATCACCGCCAAGACTCCACATGTGTCACAGCTGAGTTCCCCTGTTTCTTTATTAATGGTGTATAAAACAACTGCAAATCATTTATTATCAAAAAGAAACGAAAAGTATATCGTCATCATTTCTTCCTGTTCTGTGCGTGTTCGGACGTAGTTTTCAGTCAAAGTCTCAGTGATGCAGAAAATCTTTGCAGCAAATTTATAGTAAACAAGATCCGTATTGATTGGACAGTGCTGATTATAGCAGAGTAAAATACATTCGAATTAAAGATCATTATTTATGCTCCCTCTCTCTCAGCAAACACAAACACAACAGGGAGGAATGAGAGTGAGAAGTCTATACGTTTGTTATTAACTGCTGCAGGACTCATTCACACGCTTATTGACAAAGAGCAGAAATCTGCTTTTGTGGAGCCATAAAATGTTGCTCAGAGCTCTCACATTAAAAACAAAAACATGTTATATTTACATAATGCAGCCAGTCACTGAAAGGACTGAACCACATTAGCTTCTGCCTGCGCCGCTCGCCAGATTAAAGAATAATGCTGCTGAATAGGTGAGCGGACAGCGAGAGAGGAGAGGTTACCTGATCCTGCAAACACTGGTCTCCTCTGTTGCCTCAGCTGGAAACCTTTCTGCCTGTTTATCACTTCATCCAAGACCATCAGCGCAAAGACTGCTATTTTCATATATTTATATCACATACATTTCCTATAGAATCACATATAAATACCTCATTGTGATCCATCCTGCAGTCTCTCTGCGCCGCCGCCAGCATGTGCTAGCAGCAGTCTGTACAGCTGCAGGCGCTGTTGTCAGACGGGGGCGCTGGAACCAACGAAACCTGAAAGTTCCTCACAGTCGCTTGAACACGTCGACGCTCAGCTCAGCTCAGCTGGTTTGAGCCTCAACACAAAGATATTCAGTTTATTATCATAGAGAGTGAAAACAGAAAATATTCACATTTAGGAAGCTGGAAAATTATTTTAATTAATTGATTCTCTTAATAGTTTGCAATTAATTTAGTAGTTAATCAAATAATCAATGAATCATTGATGCTCTAATTCCACTTTTATGATGTGGCCAGAAAAACCAGATAACTGTTGACGTTGCTGTTAAAGTCAGTGTTGTGTTTGTAGCTGTGTGAGCAAAAAGAATATTTTGGAGGTTTATTATATTAATTATTAATATTAATGATTGCATGTTAAAAGCTTCTTGTCGGACACGTGTGGATTTGATCTCCAGTGTGTATATTTACTGACAGTAGTCTCATTTCACTGTGCTGCTGCAGTAATGTCACCCTGGACGTGGGATGCTCTCAGAGGATGTTCCCAGAAAAAAAAACAAGGCCAAACAATGAGCGTCAGTCACGTCCAGCAGGATGCTCGGACAATAGACCCACCTTTTTCCTGGCCCGTTCCCTCGGTTCCTTCCAGGCTGCACTGACGCTCAGATAACAGAGGAGACGGACGGCCTGTAGTCCGTCTATGTCCTGTTGTTCTCCCTCCTCGATGTGGTCAGATAGTCCGTCCTGAAGCGAGGAGGTCACAGGTTGGATCCTCGCCTGCGGTCGGTGTACTGAAGGCGCCTGAGTGAGAGACGCTGAAACCTTCCTGAGGATTGTGTTCAGAACCGATCATGTTTCCTCAGACGTGATACACAGCAGTTTAAAACAGTAACCAGACTCGTACATTTCACTGCATCTCGCTGTAGAACGACACAAATCATTTTTCTGTAGATCAGTCGGCGTGTCAGCGACCTCAGAACATGTTGGAAAGAAAACACATGTTGTGTGATCTGTATGAGGTTCAGGTGTGGTCAGGTTTGGAGAAACAAGTTCTGGGTCGAAGGAGCAATAATTGAGATTTTTATTTTCTACTTTTGGAGATTTGATGATGATTTGATGAACGCCTCGCTGTTTTGCAGGATCGTGTGTTTCAGCCGTTTTCTGTGTTTGTGGAGAAGTTTCGTCTTTGTTCTCGATGGTTGTTTCTAAGTGACGAGATGACAAACTACTCACACACAGGAACATTTTTACAAACAATATTATTAATTCCAGTTCCACCTGTTTCATGACCTTAAATCTCTGTCAGTAAACTAATTAATGTTGTCTGTTGTACTTTAGTTTTCATCTCCCCTCTCGTGGGTGGAACCGAACACAATGAGCTCGTCCAAGAGATTTAGTCAAGTCTTTAAAACGGAACTGCTCTGACGGCTCGTAGCTTGTAGAGAACAGTGTAACTTGTGCTGTGTACCTGAATTCAGGCTCAGAATATTTCATCAGTGCAGCTCAGATACAGTGAAGTGGGGGAGACACACTGTACTGTAGATTAGTTACACAGCAGACAGCCTCCGCTCGCCGCGGGTTTCTGGCTGTTTCGTCATTTTGCTGATCAGCTGTTTGAATACTTGGTTCTCCTGAGAGGATGGACTGAAGTATTCTGAAAAAGTACTGAATGGACCACAGAATGTTACTGGTCTGGACTGTTTTTGTGTGTTTGGGCAGAAAACACTTGCGCTTCGTTAGCGTCCTGCATACACAAATCATCTGAACCAACAGTCGGTCACAAAGTCTTTACAAGACATGATATTCATTCATGTTCTGGCGCTTAGATAATGTTGGTTTCTGATGATAATTACAGATTACAGAACATCAGACTCGGTCCGGTGGCTTCACGCTCGCTCCTGTTTTATGACATGAACTCCGCCTGGTGAACGTTTTGGTGTTAGTTGGTAAAAAGCGAGTTAGATGCTTTACAAAGCCCAGGACTCTAATATGATCAGAACCAGAAGCTGCTGTAGAGGTTAACATATAATATGTAACATTGTATATAAACATAATGTTTCATCGTATACTTACAATGTTCAACCCAAACAATCTGTAGGTAATGTTGTGTTTTCATTTTCTCCAAATATATGCAAACGTATCAGTCGAGAAAGGAAATATTAAAAAGCTTTATTATAGTTGTTAAAACATTAAAGTGGCAGTTGTTAAAAATCCAACATGTTTTCATCACTAAGTCTTCATCAGGGCTCCAAACAATGACCATCAGAATAAGAGTACAAACATCGCTGCTGCTATAACGCGGAGAACACGTCACCTTCAGTTCGGAGCGCTGATGAAGAAGCATGTTGGCCTTTAAAGGATTCACCTCAAAGGCTTGTTAATGTTTTCTTCCTCGTTTGATACGTTCTCTTACATTTTCTTAAGTTTTGATTGTCTGGATTGATTTTGAAATGCAGCCAGTCGTTCCATCTTTAACGACGTCTCATCTGATCGTCTGTCACTTACTACAGTCACACAGTGAGGAAGGAAGCTGCTGAATGTGACAAACAGCAGACATCACACACTGTGGGTTTAAGTTTAGACGCCATGCATCAATAAGAAACATCAAAAATACATGTTTTTATTAAGATACCCATTATAATTAAAGATAAAGTGACCTGTGGAACCTGTGGAACCTGTGGAACCTGTGGAACCTGTGGACTGCAGACGGTTCCAAGACGAGTCAGAACTTTGATATTTTACTGTATTCATGTTTCTTCTTTCTCGTTTGAATATACGTTGAATTTAAAGTATTATTTTCTAAATCAAGTTGTACGATTCATCAAAACAAATACATTTTGGAACCTTATGCATCATGTTGAAAGTGGTTGATCAGATCTAATGAGCAGCAGGTCCGGCTGTACAGTGACATCACAGCAGAGCACATTCACCTGAACTGAGCTGAATATCTGAGGATGTGATGAAATGCAGCATTGATCGAGTGTCTTGTTCCACGGCGGGTACGAGTGTGTTGATTGTTATTGCTCTGATTAGCTCGGCAGCGAGGAATCCGGCTGGACGGGTAGAATAATGTGAGTGTGTCCGAGTCAGAACATGAATCCGTCCCTTCCTTCTGGTTTGGATTTCTCACGGGAGCGGTGAATAATTTCCCCTCCGTGCTTCGTCATTAATGCTTTTTGTTTTAAGCGTATCAATGTTCTGATCACGTGTCTCTGCTGCTGGTATTTATTGGACTTCGGCCGCTCAGGTGCTCCTTTCACTTTTATCTTCATATGTAGATTTAATGGAATCAATGATTTAGTTTAATTCATTTAATCATGTTAATGTTTAAGAACGTCAGAGTCCAAAGTGAAATCCTCAAATAGCCTGTTTTTGTCCAACGACAGTCCAAACCCAAAGATATTGAATTTACAGTTGTACAAACACAGAAAAGCTGCAAATCCTTTAATCCAGTGGTTCCAGCTGAAGGTCGAGGCCCCTCAAGAAGGTCACAAGATAAATCTGAGAGGTCACAAGATGATTAATATGTTAGTAAAGAGAAACATCACATTTTTCTGCTCCATGTAATTATGTTATTTTCTTTCTTGTAGTTTTGCCAGTTCAGGATTAAAAACAGTGATTCAGATGAAACGATCTGAAAAGGTTCGATGTTCTCACACCAAATAAAATCTGACGTCACATGAGAGATTTTCAAATTAAAATTCAAGATTCAAGATTATTTTATTTTTCATGATACAACCAGGATTGAGAGAACCACAATATGCTACCTATACAAATAGAATTATTAAAACGGATGACTGAAGTATTTTCTTGTCTTTATTGATTATAAATCACCAAATTACCAACAAAGTGTTGAGTAAAGTTAATTTTATATGATAACTGTCACAGAGTGCTTCACAAGTCACATGAATTCAAACATCAGAACATAAAAGAAGAGATAACAGAATATTAGGAATTGGGAACTTGGGAACTTCTTCACCGACTTCATTCTAAGAGGGAAGTTCCCTCCTGGTGAACGTGCGGCGGCTGTTGGAGGGCGAAGACTCTCTTCCCTCCGCCGCATTCATCTCCTCCCTCTTTGCATAATGCTCGGCTGGAGGCTTTAAGGTGGCCGTATGCAGCAACATGCTAACTGTGCATCACACAACAACACTTATGGAGGATAATCTGCGCTGATCTGAACCATTAGTCTGAATGTCATGACGTCACAAGTGTAAGTCTGTGAAGTGGTTAGTGTGCTTTGTCATCCTAAAGACCCTTTAATAGAAACACTATATGTGTGGTTCAGTTCTGTACCAGGACCAACATATCAGGGTTAATCTGCTCAGAATCGGACTGAGTGAGCAGACGGGACCGCCTCCTGATGGAGCTCCCTGTCCTGATTGGATGAACTGGGTTACTGGCCAAACACTCTGTACAGTGAATACTGAGGCTACAATGAGCGGCTAAAATGCGTAAAGTAAGAAAATAATACTGAGAGCAGCTTTAAGAAAGAATGAGTAAAAACCCTGAAGAACAGCAGAACAGCACCGTGTCGGATAAAATCATAGTTTTGAAAAAACTCTTAGAATCACAATAACGTGCAAACAAACTCGTGGAGACAAAGACTCTTCTTCATCATACAGTACAAAGTCATACTGACATATACAGTAATATACTGTAACAGCTGTATCGTGACTGTGCAGCCAAATAAATTAAACTGCAACGATGTAAAATCTTAACTTCATTAAAACCTTGAACCTGTTTGTTAAATCTAGTTTTGCAACCAGTTTTGTACAAAGAAAAATAAATGAACTCTGCAAAATTTTAACCTTTAAATCACTTTTGAAAGCTGAATTGAGGAAAAGTTGACACATTTTGAAATAACTTGCTGAGTTAAACTTTCTTTGTCCTTTGATTCATTATCAGAGGACTGAACTGCTTCACTAACTGAATTAGGCTGCACAACAGTTTGAATAATCTTTCGTTTCTATTAAAATGTGAATTCGCTGTGCAGATTTACTTTATATGTGAAAACTTGAACTGCTGATATTTCAGACGTGAAACAAGCTGCGTGTCCTTCAAAATCAGGATAATCACGATCGTGCACAGGAAGCGTCACTTTCTCTGGATAGAAAATACATTTTTATTAAACATCTATTTAAAATGTCAATGGCCAACTGCATACAGTCAAACAAAGACATCCTCACTGAAGATCCTTTCAGAAACATCCAGGCGCTCTTTGGATCTGTTAAGCTGTTATGCTCCCCAATAACCTGCGGCTGTTTGAATCTCTGACAAACTGTGAAACTTCCTCAGCTGGGCTGCATGCTATTCAGGAGCTGAATGGGGTTTCAGACATTGGTAATTCTCCAAGGTCAGGCCCCAGACACGCCCACACTCTTGGAGGCTTTTCTGCTACAAGAGGCTCGAAGCAACAGCAAAAAATACAGACTAACAAAAGCATGCTGGGAAAATGGCTCATGTTTAACATAGAGACATTATGGACTGTTAGAAAGATCGAGTGAGGGAAGAAAAGTGTGATCTTTCTTTATGTGGCTGCATGAATACACACACTATCTGTGCTGTAAATAGAGATGCATGTACTCTGCATACTGTACGAGTGTGTGTGAGTGTGTCTGGGCACAGATGTGTGTGTGAAATATCACAACATCTTTCACCAAATATCTCAGTATGGATTTACAAAGTGCCGCACGATCAGCCAATTAATCGGACCGTCGAGTGAAAAAAGATTGGCTGCCAACTGTTTTAATCTTAAATTTAAATATTTGCATGTTTCAGCTTCTCAAAGAACAAAATGAAAATGAAATACTCGCTCACAGCCGAGTGGATTTCTGTAGTTCACTAAACATTTCTGGAGCTTCTGGAGCATCATACAGAACAACTGCAGTAGGTGGTCACTTGTTTCAAAACGTTAAAAAACAACCAAAAAGAAAAAATAGTAATATGTTTGCATACAGCTTCATCCTCTGTCTCCAGAAACCCTGAGACCGCTCTGCAGTCCAGCTGGTGTAAATCACGTATCTTCAGATAATTGTGGGATCTCAGCCGTCTGAGACTTGATTATCTGTTCTGTCTAGTTTTACTTTTTACTTTTCTACAGTTGTTTGGGAAAATGCTGCAGCACTGTTTTTCAGTGACGCCCCTGACATGTTTTGAGGACTCCAGTCCGGCACCACGCGGCCCATCCACACTGGACTGAGTGAATAATGAATGAGTTTGTTTTCTGGTGCATTTCTCCTTTAAACACACAGATCTGGTGTTTTACTTTGTCATCTATGATGTAAATGCAGAGCTGTGGATTTTAAGGTAGACTTGGAAATTATGATTTACATTTTTACAATGTTTGTAACATCATGATATAACAAAATCAGAATATGAGCTGATTGATTTGGACTCATCATGATATTGCTCTGATATACAGAACAAAGGGTTGTTTAATGCTCAGCAGAGCTTCTCTTTGTGTTTTCTTCGCCTCATCGAGTCATCTGCCTATCCGTCCTGCACGGACGTCTCTGTATGCGCGGACTTAACCCTCAGCTCTGTTGCTATTTACTGTGGATCCTCCCCATGCTGTCCCTCCAATCCTCTGGATTTCCTGTAAATCCCAGGGGCCTGGCTGGCGCTGGTGATTTGTGGTTGGCTAGTGGGCAATTGACACATTGATAAATCCCCCCCAGATGAGGTGCGATCCGTTTGAATCAATAGAGCCTTATCGGCTGACGGCCGTCACGGTTGCAACCATGTCGGTTCACCTCGGGTCCCTCGGAGTCGGCCTGATTTGTAGCATTTGACAACAAACACTGTCACGCCACGTGGTTCGTCAGAGAGTCCGTGGGCGTAAATGAAGGCAGGACGTTGTCTGTCAGCGAGCAGCTGCAGAGGGGACGTGAGACAGACAGCGAGAGAGGAGCTGCTGTAAAGAGAGACATGCTCGTATTAAACAGAAGAAAAGGCTGATGGGATACTGGAGGACACGGCAGTGTAGGCTTCTCTTTCAAATATGTGTCATTTACAAGTTTACAACCTGCCACCACAGACAGAATAAAAGAAAGCTCCTCACACTTCCTGCAGTAGTGGAGGGATTGAAATTGAAGACGGCATCCACAGAACCGTGAGCTGCAGCCAGAGGATTCATATGGCTTGTGTCCACCGGCGAGGCTTTAGCTGTTCTCCGGCCTGTCTGGATCAGATCCAGCTTCTCCTCTGTCTTTAGATCCGGGCCAAACCTGGCCGGTCCGCGGCTCAGCCAGCCACGTTTTACAACTTGGCGAGATGCTGGCCAAGAGCTGGCCAGAAGCTCCAGTTTGGAGGATTAATGGTCACTGATTCTAAATAGACTGTTCCTGCATATAATGGCAAGCTAAATGTTTAGAGAAACATTTAGCTTTATTAGCTAGCGCCACTAAATGCATATTTAATTTACAAAATAGGTGATTTGGAGAAGAGCAATGAAACTGCCAAGTGCCATTTGTTTTGTTTTGTGAATGCTGAGAATGAATGTTGTTCATGTGCCATGAAATGTGCTTGTTATTCTCAGATGTCTCTGTTGTCTGCTGGAGGTTTTTCAACAGAGACACAAAGTAAACCATATCATCTATGTGGACCCGCTGACACCGCTGTCAACTCTGCTCTCTGTGAAACACACGCTCTTTTTGGGTGGTTGTAGGCCCGAGCCAAATATCACTAGACTGCCAAAACGAACTCCATTGATTGAGAACAGAAAATATTCTGTTTTGTTTTCGGAAAATACATGAAACAGGAGAGCACAGAGGGGGAAAAATGGAAAATGACAGCAAAAGTGAGTCTTATTAAGACCCCACATTGCACAGCAGTGGTCACTGTGAGGGAAACAGTTTAAATCAGAACGAGGGGGAGGTTAACTAACCCTCTTCTGTTCCACTGAAGAGGGATTTGAAGGAAGACAGTACTCTGTAAAACAGAGAAGTGGGAGCTTAAGTAAAACGCTTTTCATTAAAACAGTAAGAGGAGGCTTAATGAATACCAGAGTCTATAAAACAGAGAGATGGGAGCCCTCAGGATGACAGCACTCGAGAAATTTATCTCCGACACTAAATCCAGGCAGTTTATGTCAAAATGGGGATCACACGTTTTCATGAAATCCTCTAACCTGTTTCAGTGGCAGGAGAAGCTCCGGAGCCGGTCAGGAGCTCAGTTTGTGCTCGGAAACAGAACAGAAATGTGAATGTTGGACTTCAAGGATGAAACGTCTAATATTTTACATCAGGACTTTTGTCGTCAGCTGCTGTTATCACGCGGCTGGAATTTCTAACTTTGACACAAAACCTAAAAATATTGATATTTGAAACCATTTTTGATCCCGCGGGGAAAAACCTGACTCGACAATAACAATTCTTTAGATTTTTATTGAAGAAGAACAGAAGAAGGTTCGAGGTTGAACCTTTCTGTGGCTCGGAGCAGAGCGACTGTAGTAAACAAAGAATATCACACTTTTTAAAATTACTTTTTCTTTCTCCTACGAGAAGAAGCTGAGAAAGACGGAGCAGGTCAGCTGACTGACGGAGGAGAGAGGGAGAAGCAGCCGGGTCGGATCCTGCAGACAGAATCAGGACGGAAACAGTTTCAAATATTCACAATCGATATGTTTAAAAAATCAATAATCTTAACGACACTATTTGTACCAAATCCCATGAAATCTGAAAAAACAGTAAATGTATCCTGTTGTGTATTGAAGCCTGATATATTTCATCATCTTGTGCTGTTGATGTTGGAGGAGGATGTGCTCGCTGGTACTGAAGCTAAAGTAGTAAGTAAAGTAGTAATACCTAAATACCTAAAGTAGTAATACCTAAATACCTAAAGTAGTAATACCTCACTATAAAAACACACACGCTGATACTTTGTTCTTTATTTGCTCCGTCCTCGACTGATGGAGCAACAGAACATAACAGCAGCGGTTGTTCATCATTAAATCTGGTGTTAACCATCAGTAAAGAGGCAGATCATCATTAACCTGCTGCTGCATCAGCTCCGCTGCTGACATGTGGCTTCATTATGACGCTGTAGGTTATTCTGAGTGGACCACAACACATCTGTATTAATCCAGGTTACACAGACTTTCCTGTAGTTTTAAAGATGAATGTCTTCAGCTGGAACAAACAGACTCAGAGGGATTGTTTGTGTTGGCCTCTTGATAGGATTTGTTGATAATCTGAAAAATATAGGACAATTCAGCCTCGTCCTTTAATGCTGAATACAGATGCTGTTTGTCACCGGATGACTTTGATCTCTGTGTTTTGTTCCTCTTATTTTGTGTCATTAGAACGAGTTGAAGGAGCACAGAGCAGATCATCTGTAGGTGCAGAGAGAGACCACAGAGCGCTGCTGGGGTGTGTGTGTGTGTGTGTGTGTGTGTGAGATGTTCACCCTCCACTTGACTGTCAATCCCAGGATGCCCACCCCCTCATGGTTCTGGATTATGGGCTGAACTCAATCTGAATGCAGAGCAGCAGCAGTCTGCCTCTCTGTGTCCGTCTGTTTTGTCCTGGTGTCACTCTCCGTCCATCTATCTGAAATAGAAGCACATGAAACAGACACACACATGCTGTCTGTCCCCCCACACACACACAGACACACACACACACACACACACACTAGGTTCCCAGTGGACAGCTGGTCGGTGGAACAGGCACACACACACAGAGAATACCTCGGCATCCGTCCACACATCCATTTGTTCTCCGGTGCTGGTGGGTGATGATGAGTTTTTTATGTTTTCTGTCATTTAAACAGTAACACTGAATGAACTAATGGGAGCGAGATCATTTCTGCTTTTCATGCCACACATGCTCAGTAACACGATGCTGAAATAAGCAGTCGCTGTGTTCTGGTTGGAGAGAAAAGGACGGCTGACTGTTTGGAACATTGAAAGCCTGCAGCTGCGGCTCCACTGCGGTACATTTAACACAACTTAAATTGTTTCTGTTTTATTTAGTCAACAACAGTTTTTTATCGTTGATTATTAAAGCAGAAAGGTAAAAGATCGGCTGCCTCCCGCCGATAAAATGTGACGACTGGCTGCTTCTCTCACCTTCACATCGGTGTGGATGCACAGCCACACAAACCTGCTTCAGTTTGTTGAGATTTAATCACAAAGACAGTTGAGAGAATAATCGATTATGAAAATTACCATGAGTGAAAGTCCATCTTAGTGAAGCAGAGCTCAACAATAAAACTTGCCTGAAGTTTTGGGGCTTTTTACAGTCGTGCAAGTTTTAAATATGAATTACACAAAGTGTTTTTTCCAGAGCTGTTGATGGAGCTCAGAGAGCGCCACACTTCTCTCTCTGCTCAGAGCTGCACATGTGCAGATTCAGAACGCGCAAAAACGTTGACGAGCTGAAGCACGAGTGAACATTTATTCAAATTAAGATTAAACACGACGATTCATTTTAGCTGTTGTTGTTAATCAATAACTGCTAATACATAAAAACAAATGAATCGGGGCGAGTCGATGTGTGGCCGTGTATCTTATTACAGTTTCCAGTTGGGATACAGCTAATGATTATTCTGTCATCAATTAATCAGACAATTATTTTCACAATGAATTAACTAATTAATTATTTGGCCCTTTGAATGTAGAAAGGGGATAACTGCTCATCACAGCACCCCAGAAGCCTTTTTATTCCAGCAGCAGTCCAGAACCCAGAGACTCGTCATTTATTGATTAATGACAGTTGATGATGGTTAATCGGTTCTCAAATTAGACGCAACTGATGAAAACTGAAACATTTATTTGAAAACGTGTTCCAAATGATTAACCTGCGAATGATCTTTGTCTTTCATAACTCCTCTGGCTCAGTCCGCAGTCCTCAGCTCAGCTGATTGGTTTGCCACTGACTCATGATCACCTATTGATTGACCGGCTGGATGAGGGTGCAGCTTTAGGTCCCACTAACATCGTCCTCTCCTCCTCAGATCCGACCGGTGGAGTTTGAGACTCGTTGACCTGCGGGCGCTCCGGTCGCTGCTCGTTGGGCTTGACACTGCTCGATGGTGACAACGCTAATTGTCAACATCTGTGAAGTGCTAGTCATCCCTCAGCCCCGCGCCCAACGCAACGTAGTGATCTGTCATAACGTGTCAGAGGCCATTAGCATCAGTCAGACATCGGGGGAGGAGAGGGGGGAGGAGCAGGAGGGGGGGAGGGTGTTAGGGGAGTAATTTCAGGGCCAACAGATGAACATGAATGAGTCGACAGTTATTACAGTTACTTTCTGTAGCTGATACTCTCTACTTTTTCTGTTAATGATACAGTTACAGTTACTATTAGGCTGCTGCGACTGTTGTCTTGAATGTGCCTCACTTTTGACAATTCAAATAAATCTCTTGCATTTGTTTCTTAATACGTGAAAGAAAATCACTATAAATCCAGCACGACCGCTGCTACTCCAAATGATTATAATCATGTTAATGATGCCAGGAACAAACTATAGGTATTCTCCAGGAAGTAGAAGGAGCAGTGAGTTGTAAAGCTGGTGGACCTCAGACTGTGTTTTCCTCAGGCGGCGCTCCCACAGTCCAGGCTTTAGAAAAGTAAAGGGTGTTAGCAGGCTTTGGTCCGACATGGACCTGCACAGGGAGGCTCATCTCTGCAGCCAACATCCACTTTCAGATCGCTGTTTTAAACTTGTGTTCTCGACTCATTTAATATGCTGTCTTTGTCTTTATCTAACAATTAGCATTTTGCTCTTTTCTTCCCATTATGTGAACTTTTTATGGCCCTGTCATAATTAGTTTCACACATAAAATGTGTTTTGCTGCTCTGGCTTGATCGCTGAAGCCCTTTTGTAAACTTGAATGTAAAAACAGTGATTTAAATACAGCTCATAAGATTCACTTTAATGAAAAGGAACAACAACAAGCCAATCTACAATAAAGGGAATACTTGCCCTGCACTGCTGACTTCATATCAAAAAAACCTGTTCTTTTTTATCTTGTCTCATAGAAAAGCCTGCATGACCACAATATCGTTGTCTTATCAGAATGAATCAATATTGCATTTATGTAAAAAAAAAAAAAAAAAAAATAGCACGAGCAGCCGGGATGAAGGAAATACACTGGGATATTAAATAATAGAGGAAAATGAAGAGCGCGGTTGTTTGAAGCAACGTGCTCTCACATGCTGCAGACATGCTACAGACAACACAGACAGTACACTACAGACAACACGCTACAGACAACACAGACAGTACGCTACAGACAACACGCTACAGACAACACAGACAGTACGCTACAGACAACACGCTACAGACAACACAGACAAGACGCTACAGACAGCACGCTACAGACTACACGCTGCAGACAACATGCTACAGACAGCACAGACAACACGCTACAGACAGCACGCTACAGACAACACGCTACAGACTAAGCGCTGCAGACAACATGCTACAGACAGCAAAGACAACACGCTACAGACAACACGCTACAGACAACACGCTACAGACAACATGCTACAGACA
>CAEMYA010000731.1:966635-979437 GCA_903131615.1 Diplodus sargus | reverse complement strand
ACACAGACAGCACGCTACAGACAACACACTACAGACAACACGCTACAGACAACACAGACAACACAGACAACACGCTACAGACAACACGCTACAGACAACACAGACAACACGCTACAGACAACACAGACAACACGCTACAGACAACACGCTACAGACAACACACTACAGACAACACAGACAACACGCTACAGACAACACACTACAGACAACACAGACAACACGCTACAGACAACACGCTACAGACAACACGCTACAGACAACATGCTACAGACTACACACTACAGACAACACAGACAACATGCTACAGACTACACGCTACAGACAACACAGACAACACGCTGCAGACAACACAGACAACAAGCTACAGACAACACGCTGCAGACTACACGCTACAGACTACACGCTGCAGACTACACGCTACAGACAACACGCTACAGACAACACGCTACAGACTACACGCTACAGACTACACGCTGCGGCCACATGCTGCAGACAACACGCTACAAACAACACGCTACAGACTACACGCTACAGACTACATGCTACAGACTACACGCTACAGACTACATGCTACAGACAACACGCTACAGACAACACGCTACAGACAACACGCTACAGACTACATGCTACAGATCATCCTCAGTCACAACACGTCGTCCAGGCTGCTATAACAACTGTCTTCTTTTTGTCTAATTACAGGAAAGTGACAGTTTGTGGTGGGACGCCTTCGCCACAGAGTTCTTTGAGGAGGACGCCACTCTCACGCTCTCCTTCTGCCTCGAAGATGGACCAAAGAGATACAGTAAGAGTCCTGCTATTCTTAAAACAAGAGACCAATACAGAGAAAGTACCTGTTTTAATTCTAATTAATTTATTTCAGTTAATCTTTCAGGTGATATTCAATAAGATGCATCAGTAGAATATCTTTTCTGTTGTATTTTCATGTAAAGTCACCTGTAGCTGCTCTTAAACACACACACACACACACACACACACACACACACACACACACATCTGTCCACCTGCTCCTGTGTAGGTCCGTTTCTACGCCCGTCACATTCTTCTGAGCCTGATATCCTCCGAACACCTCAAAGGAATTTCTTCATATTTGGCACCAACATCCATGAACTGATGAGAAACTGGGAGGCAGAGGTCAAAGGTCAAGGTCACTGTGACCTCAGGACATTCATGCAATAATTATGACACATTTTTACACACATCAAGATAAACTGATGAAGTTTTGACATTTTATATCCAAAAGGTCAAAAGTCAACCTCATTGTGTCGTCATCAAACAGATACTTGACCTGTGACAGAGGCAACAAATACTAGTTTTGTTGTATATTGTGTTATAAGTTGTATAACTTCTGGCCTCAGAGGGTCTCAAACCCCCAACCTGCTGCTGACACATCCATTGGAGTCAGTACTGAGGGGAGATTCTGGGGAATGATTCCTCAGATTTCTCGATCTGTGGTGTTCAATCCATTTACACTGACTTCATGATGAAATGAGAAGGAAATGTTATATTCCCACTTTGCTTTGTCGGCTTTCAGTTTTTTGCTTTCCTACATTTCCCAAAATGCATTTTAACACCTCAAAGAAAAATGTGTTAACCTAAAAAGAAAAAATCAGATTTGTCCCACTGAGCCAAACATTTCTCATTGTGCTCCACTGAATCTCTGCCAGTAAGAAAATTGTTATCTCACCATCTTGTTCAACAATAGTTTTCTGGCTGCTTGTGATTGCTGAACGTTGGTGCACACAGCATGTAACTACTGCTAACCTCTCTCTGAACGTTTCATCACAGGCCTCTTTTGTGGCCTGTGCTTTTAAAATCAAAATTTAAATGTAAACCACAGTCTTGACAATAAGCAAATTATCGGGTTGAGACACCTCTCAAAACATCAGCTTTTGTACGAGATCAGAATGGCGCTGCTTTCTGACAGAGTGCTGCTATCTCGGCACTTCTTACCAAGAAGACCGCAGAACCAACTGATACAAGATCTGTATCGCTAACGTTTTATTTCCAATAGAGTTGAGAAGTTGAAGGAGTCATGTGAGGCTTCCAGGACTCTAAAAATAAAAGTTGTCTTTACTTTGTGCACAGGTAGTGAAAGGTAGCGGGAACAGTCCGACGCCTTTTTAGAGAAATCTGAAAAACACAAACGTTGGTGGGTTGATTTCCCTGTGAGGGGAAATCTCTTTAAAATAATAGTTCAGAATTTGGGGAAAAACACTGTTTGGCTCTGAGTTAGATGAGAAGATAAATACCAGCCTCATCTTTGGGAGTTATGTATTAAGCCAGAGACAGGAGGCAATTAGCGAAGCATAGACTGAAAGCAAGGGTGGACAGCTAGCCGGCTTTGTGCAAACTTCAGAAATCCCCCGATGAATATCAGTTAAGCACACTAATTAACATCCTGTACCTTGTTTGTGTGATCAAAAACAAACAGAAATATTAAAAAACACAACATTACAACTTATGAACCAATGATGACGACGTATAGAAGTGATGGTGTTGGTAGGAGTGATACCTGCTGTCATTGTCCTTGTGGTTGTGTTACCACCTGCCCTCACCGTTACAAGTAAAACCCATTTAGTTTGTTCTTCAGTATCAGTTCATCAAATAAAAACAACTGCATGTAAAAATATGAGGTGTGTCTGGACGCAGCAGCTCTCCGGAAGCTCGGGGTGTCCAGAGTGGACTGAACACTAAAATCAGTGTTATAACAAGTTTATTAACGGGCGGGAACATGTACGCTTCTCTACGAGTGTTTTCTAACTGTAAAGAGCGCCAAGCAGCTGTTTCACCGTTCTCCAACTTATTCAGTCAGTGTTTACTGTCAACAACATCTGTGCAAAGTCTCCACTGATGCCCGGCAGCCTCACTGCGACGCCAAGATTCAGTCAAGGAACTGTTGTTCACCAGGAAACAGTTACAGCAAGTAACTAAGCTAGCTGACTCCGTACTGTGCGCAGAGATGTGAGAGGCGTTGGTCAATTATTGGAATTAAACATATTTACAAAATGTTGAACTATTGAAGTGAAAAAGTTAAAAAGGATCCAAAGGATGTTTCTCAGTCATCCGGGTCACAGTAATCTAAGTTCTGGATTGTAGGCAGCTGAAACACGTCCAGCTCTTATAATGCAGAAGACACATTACAGGAAATGTTGTCCACACTGAGTCTGAACGAAGAAGTGAAGTTAGAGACAAAGACAGCAGCCGCGTTCAGCAGCAAATGACGGAGCAGAGAGGCTGTTATTGAGTTTGTGACAATGTCGCCTTCATCTCATCTGCATAGGTTCATGTTTTGATATCTGAAACATATTGAATATCACACAGACACAGATAAGGAGGGTGCTCTGAAATGAGCAGGTGTGTGTGTGTGTGTGTGTGTGTGTGTGTGTGTGTGTGTGTGTGTGTGTGTGTGTGTGTGTGATTCAGCTCAGTCATGGTGGAGGAAGAGAGGGAGAGAGAGGGAGAGAGGGAGAGAGGGAGAGAGGGAGTGGAGGATTGTTGTGAGTCTGGTCCTGGTTTGCTTTTCAAATGTAAAAATAAAAATCCCCAGCGGAGCAGAGACGGTAACCCTGTTCCCTCGGGAACGGGAGGCTTAACACCATGGTGATGATGACTCACCGTCAGTCGCAAGCGTTCCTCAATTCACATTCAGGTGCACTAAGTTACACACATGCAGAAACACACACGAACACATCAGCCCGGAAGACTCCAGCGAGCGCCCTCATGTCCTCAGCTATAGATCTGACTGTGAGTGACGTCCTCTGACGGTGACGATGCGTCTCTGGGCTTCACACTGGCAGCATTATATAAAGACAACAACAGCGCGGCGCGGCTCACAGCGAGATGCTGTCACACATGTCCACTGTCTTGTCCGATGCTCAGTGTGATTGTTAATTTTAGCTGCAGCTTCTGAACAACGTATAATGATTCAGCAGGTAGGAGGACGTCAGCGTCTCGCTCAGTGTTATGTAAAGGTTTTTGTGGAGAGTGACGTGTTGGTTAACTTTCTGTGGACGATGACAACGTAGACACAAAATCCTCCAGAGTCCATTTCAGACGTCCGGCTTCTGTGTTGGAGGCTTTGAAGCCGACAATCTGGCTTCATTTCAGGACAGAAAATGAGGAAACGTGCTCAAAACTATTTTTATTAAATGTGAAAGGTTTAAATCAAATCAAGTGAAGGTTTCTAACTAGTTTGGTTTAATTTGACTTATTCTGTATTTTAAGTTATGTGGAGACTCTGAACTCCTGTTGGAGCTGCTGCTGCTCTCACCCAAAAGAAAATGTATAAAACAAATATCAGTGAGTATTTTTATTATTCATTATGCTGATTATTATTTACTCGAGTACTCAGCTGGTCCAATCAATGATCGGTGTCAAAGCGCCGCCGAGGTCTTCGTACCACTTTACTTTGTGTTGTTGTTGCTGTTTGCAGAGATAATGAGTTCACTCTCACACAAGACGAGGAAACCAGCAAATATTCACAAAGAAGAAGTGAATCTGCTGAATATTTTGCAGCTTTGCTCCAAATAATTACTGAAATTATTCATAAATTATCAACTCCATTTTAATTTGGGCTGATTTTGGTGGATCTGCTAATTGGTTCAGTTAATTAATAATGCAAACTGAAGATGTATGAATGAAATTCTTATTTTTGAAAACTGCATATCAACAAAATTATTCAACCTTATTCATCTGTAATTCTTTATTCTAAGTGCGAATAAAACTCAGAGAACTGGAACTTGTAAGTACACGTTCATGTAATTCAATGCAGCAAAGCATAAATACTAAATATGATTTAAAACGATGCATAATAAGCTACAAGGACTGTTTATATAGAATGTACACAGTGGTGACAAAATGCACACAGAGAATAATGTATGTGAATGTAAATACTGACATGTGGCTCAGCGTGTTTCAGAGAGTTGGCAGTATTTTAATAAAAGTGAATATTTAGATTTTGAGGGGAAAGAAACACGACTTTATCTTCCTTTTCTCTGTGGAGCGCGTTTCTTTACCGTTTGTCTTACGGACCGGTTCCTGTGGCGCTGGAGTCTCCGTCCCGTCTGTTATCACCGGGCTTTGGACTCCTGCCCTCTTTGTCTTTTTGATATTACTGTCGGCAGTCCAGAAATTTAAGCTCACTCTGCAGTTGCGCTCATTGTTAGTCACTCCATACGAGGACGCCGGCTAACTGCCCAACATGTAAAATGTAAATGTGAGCGCCAGCGGCCCGACTCTGAAATAATCTGTGCTTGCAGCCTTGTGAGAAGCGCAGATATATGATGTGACCGTCAGGCGGGTCAGAGCAGCGCTGACCAGTGGAGATGTGAGGGTTCGCCGTGGTTAAGAGCGCCAGACATACATGTTGGAGGAGTTTCAACTAAACAAAAGGTCGTAACACTTTCAGTGAAACTAAGTATTTTTAGACGGTTAAACTCAGTAGGACTCATGTTCTGAAAGGAGTTCTCAGTGTGCAGCAGTAAAGAATCTGGATTTGAACGGATTGTAGTGTAACATGATTTGTGCTCATATGTCATTTGTTCTTTAGTTTCACAGCATTTATAAACGCAAAGAGAATATTTGCATGTTTGTCCAACAGGCTGGTTTTTCTACGACGTCAGCATGCAGACGACGTGTGGTTATATTTCTAAAATGTGGATTAAATTCTCCTTTTAAAACAATCTCAATGTATTTATTATTCCACTGAGGTTTGTTCTGCATAATGTACAGAGCTTTAAGTGAGAGAACGCAGATCCTTCTGGAATTGAATTATGTTTTTTGAGTCATGCAGTAGCTTATACGATAATTACAAGGAAACACTCGTTTTGCTCCAGTCTGAGGTGCTCTAATTTCATAACGTTCAGCGGAGGGAAAATTAGAAAAGCCAATTTACCTAATCTGTTTTTTTATTTTTTTTATTGGACCTGCGTGGAGGTGTTCTGCAGCTCGTCTCAGCTGCTGCTCATCCGGACCTCTCGGAGGAGAACGGATCATGTTGTCTGTTGACTGTTGGAGGACGAGTCGTGTTCCCTCCATGAACACTCTCCTCTTCTGTCGTCCAGCTCTTTGCTCCTGTCGGCTCTGACAACCCAACCAGGACCGATTCATTAGTCAATAGACATAAAAATTAATTATCAACTTTGTCAATTTTCATACTCGATTAATCATTTAAGTCATTTATCAAGCAAAAATGTGTAACAGTTGCTCCGACCTGCTTCTTGAAATATAAGGACGTGCTGCTTTTCTCTGTATGAAGTTATTATTTGGGTTGTTTAGACGTGTTGTCACTGTTTCCTGACAGATAACACAACCGAGCACAGCGAGCAGAACAGAAGTTAGTTCAACACGTGTTTATTGAATGTGCTGCTTCATATAATAATTAGAGAGTCAGTATTTTACACCAAGACTAATTAGTGCAGTGATTGTGGGATTCGAACCAGCATCCCTGCGGACACAAACCTGCTCCAGGTGGAGCCGGCTGACGTCCGGTTCAGCCTCCAGAAGATTAGTGATTGATCGCAGAACTTATGAATTGTTTTAGTGGATCGTTTAGTGATCGAGCTCCTCATGGAGGATTTGTTGCTTCTGTCCGGTTGAAAACATTGTAAACTTAAAATCTTTGGACTTTGGATTTTTGGTTGGACAGAACAAGAATTGTGATGCCCCTTTTTCAACAATGAATCTTTAGACATATTGACAGACTAATCAATAATGACCATAAGAGTTAGTTTCAGCCTCAGGCACAACGTGCTTGAATATTTCAGGGCACTTAAATGATTTCGCCTGCTGCTTTACATCAGACAGACGCCAGAACAACGCTTCCTTGTGAATCATCGATTGTGTTTCTCTCTGCTCGTCTCTTCAGATTTGAGGCTTTACGGCTTTCTACTTTATTTCATTATGAACTCTTTACTGTTGGTATCGAACAACAAACATTTGAAGACACAATACTGGTCCTGAGGAAACTGATCTGATTTCAATGCTTTCTCACATTTTATGGAAAGTTCTCTCAGTTAATCAACAGATCAGCTGATGATGAAGATGCTCGTTAGTTGCTACCTTCGTCTGTAAAGCAGAGTGCTTCTCATTGGCTGCAGTGGTTTGCACGTCCCGGATCCATGCAGCCATGTTGCTGCTCTACCAGCCAGCGAGACACTGAGACAGAAAACCTTCCGACGACGGCGGGCAGAGACTTGACGGTCTGCAGAGGCAGAGCATGTGGCTGCTGTCTGAATCGTTCCCACCCTGTGTCACTAATGAAAAGCAAACTTCAGCGGATCGTCTGTTGCGTCTAATTGTAATCTACATGTATCAGTAACAATAACCATGTCAGAAGACGACATAAGCAGCTTATCCAGACAGATTGCATTATTTCTTGCCTCGCCTTGTTCTTGTGAAGATCTGAAGAGTAAATGTGAGCGGCGAGAATTTGTCGTCTCCAATATGTCATAATGCTTTTATAGCGTCTTTGGAAATAAAAGGTATTAAAGCCTTGAACTGCTATGACGGTATATTGCTTTGATAATGGTTAATATTTTTAATGTGTTCTTCATCGCATTTCATCTTCGGAGAGCGTTTTGGTGCATATTTGTGTTCCCCGTATGTGTGTGAAACAGTTCATCACGGGCGCAGGCCAATTATTGTTTTCTACACCAAATATTCAGGAACCCTGTCTAATTATACCCCCGATTGCCATGGCCTCTGAATTCGCCCCAGTACCTTGTCTGGCTCTGCAATCTTTGAGGCATCTGATGAAAGCTGCACTCCATGATGCAATCAAAGAGCAAGGCTCATTTTAGAAGTAGTTCAAACAAGAGAGGGAAAACTCTGCATGTTTAGTGGGCTGATTCAGGGCAAACTGCGATAGTGATTCACAACACATTTACAATTCATGTAGTTATTCTTGCATTGCAGCACGCAATAATTGCAGCGATAAAATGACCACAGCTAATAATCTTTAAGCAAGCATGAGGACATAATGAGGAGGAAGAAAACACGAGGAAACGGCTTTAACACGAGTGAAGGGATGAAACAAACTGCCTGCTCCGAGGAGGAAGCTTAACAAGGAACTCAGCTGGTGCTGTGAATTAAACCTGGGACCTTTTTAATCACATTATGTTTCTATCTTTTAGTTTGAGAAAGTCATAGTCAAGTCTGGCTGCATCTAAAAATATCCTTCTCGGACACAAAGCATCACTTCTTTAACAAATGTCGGTTGCATGTGACATTTTGAACCGTCGCTTTATTTCATGCTTCAGTTTTGTTCTTAGCAAAAGATGTAATGTGCAGTTTGATATCAGCGATGACCAGCTCTGTGTCGAGTAAACCTCTAGTGTACGGCATTAATCATTGTGCACAACATATCGGACGAGGCTAAAAGAAGACTATAATATATTTTGGTTATCAGCAAGATGACATTCTGTCTGTTGAACCACCTCAGACGTCTCTATAGACATCACAGCACTGACCGAGTTATACTGGTGACTTACTTGGATTTAAATCAGTGTAAGGCTGAAATATTTAATGAGTTGTTATTTATATTATTTATTTGAACACTATGTACAGATGAGTTCCCAATGAGGATTCTCCGTCTGTACTCTGTGCTCCTCAGTATCTTCTGTAGCCGACCTTGTTGAATGTAAACAGACCTGGCTGTAGTTTAGCCTCCAATAAAAGGTTTAACGTGGCTGACAACAAAGAAATGTGTCATCTCTACCCTCAGTTAGCTGCGTGTTATAAAAGAAGTAAAGTCTTTTGTCTCAAAGAGATGCTGAAGCTGCATTAATCATTTTCTGGGAGAGGCTGACAAACGCTCAGTGTTTTCATGTTTTTGCCGTCTCTGGTTGTTTCGGTTTAACACTCAGACAACTTGGAGCAACATGAAGTCTGGAGTCGTGTTTCTGGACACCTGAGGAAAGTGAGGCTGTTTTGGTCTCCACCACCTTTAGCTGCTAAATGCTCCACTTTGTTCAGCAGCTGGTTAAAACTGAGCTAAATGTGTGTGTTAGCTGTTTGGTGCCGTTCAGATCCAGTACAGTAAGTTTATTGGAGGTTTTGGGTGGAAAACACCTCAAAACCTGATGATCTGATCAGTCCAGAATTAACTTTGTCCACGTGGCTGATGAATGTCCACATGCGACCGGCCACTCAGTAGGTTTGATCGTTCTTTATGGCTGGTGAGCGCAGAAATCTACGAGCCACCTGCTTGTTTAGCATGCTGAGTTTGGCTGGTGGCTGAAACAGAATCAGAATCAGAAATACTTTAATGAAACAGTGTCGACTGACACAGACAATGAAATAAAACAATCATGCATTAAAATTCTGTTTGCTTTCATTAAAACAACCTTCTTCACATCACATGTGGTCGTTTGACTTCATATTATTTTAAATAAAGAAATATGAATGAAGCTTTAATACATTTAATTACATCCTCCGTGTCGTCAACACAGCAGCTCGTTCCTACAGGCACCATGTTATTAATATCCAGTGTATTCTTTTGATACGATTTCATAATGTTGTTCCTGATGTCCAGTCTGAGCCACGACCTTTACAGCTCTGAATAATGTGGGCAGTCCAGTGTTACACGTGTTATTCCTCGGCCTTACATATAATCTAAACGATGTTTACAGTCAGAGTTAATACAGTATCTGTGTGAGAGCAGCTGAATGGAGGCCTGAGATGGAAGGATAAGACTGGTGCCGGGATCTGACTCCTTTCTGCTGAATAAAAGATTGAGAGCGGAGGGTTTGGGGAAGGGCTTGTCGGAGGGGGGTTGTATTATTGAATTGGGTGGTGGAATGAAGAGAAGGAGAGGTGGAGTCCCAAATGAAGGTGTGAGAGTGGTGCAGTGTCGGCCTGTCTGTGTGTGTGTGTGTGTGTGTGTGTGTGTGTGTGTGTCTAAGCCTCTGTATCTGTATCTCATTGTGAGTGTGTTTTGTCTGTTCGAGCGATGCCGAATGCTTGCGTGTGCATGAGTGTGTGTTGGTTTGCGAGTTAAAGGGGGATCGCAGCGCTTCTGTGGAGGGGGTTGTTTTGAAAGGAGGAGGAGAGAGGGAGGAGGGGTGCGACGCTGCTTTACAGAGAGATGGATAGGATGGATTGAAGGTGTAGAGCTGTGATTGGCAGGCGGGATGATGCGGCCCTGGCTCAGCTGCAGCGCCGAGATGTAGGCTGCTGCTGATTGACAGTCGAGCCGAGCCTGGGAACCACAGCGCTGGATCGGCCACAAAGAGAGACGGAGGGAGAGAGAGGAGCAAGAGAAATTATAGATTTAAACCAAAATATGTAGCCTGAACAATTCTCCGTGTGTTCTGTCCCTGGATAGTTCTATACTGCCATCTGTTGTAAACTAAGCTTGTGGTATTTTCACGATATGTCTGACGGCTGACAATGTGCTAATCAAGCTTCTGTGTGTTAAACTGTGTTGGGCAAAGAGAGAATGATGGAAAAAAAGAAAGAGGGCTGAGCGACAGATGACTCCTCAGCAGAGCAAACAGTGAGTCATAAGGAAAACAGTGCGCGGGAGGAGAAATCTAGTTAATGTATATGATCAGGCAGAATAAGTGTCGGTCAGCATGTGCGTCTCATACAGAGGACGGCCGTCTGAAGACTGTCCATCACCGAGAGAACGTGACGACTTCAGACGGTTTGTTTGGTCCGAGAAGATTCAATCAACTGTTCAAAGACACAAAACTGAGAATCTGCTTCAGATTTGCATTTACGTTGAAGAAGGACGTCTAAAATAAAGCAATTTTTAAAATAGATGTGAATTATTTTCTGTAGTTCAAAAACATTCATCAAGCAACAAACGTTTACAGCACTAACAGGTTCTTCATTATCAATTAACCTGACAATTATTTTACATGATTACTTGTTTATTAAATTGTGTGAACATCTCAGTTACCAACTGATTCAACAGCAACACTTCATCTTCTATCATTAGACGCAAAGAACAGCAGTAAATCTTTAGAGTTAAGAAGCTTTAGTCAGCAAATGTCACATTTCAGATAAAAAAAGAAAAAAGACTGAAACAAACTATTAATTTTCTTCCAGGCGACTCAGCCATTAATCGACCTGCAGTTGCGCTTCGTCAGATTGTTGTCATTTAATGCTCAATGTGTGGAGTAAAATATTGAACCTGGTTTTAAGTCTTGAGTTGTTAAAGGAGTGAATGTGATGGAGGTGTTTCAGATGAGGCCGTGCGAGGCGTTTGACTTCATCCTGGTGTTTATGAAGCTGCTTTTCAGTCGGTGAATGACTTTCTCCCGCTGCTCGGTGATCCAACTCTGGTGGCTCTCAGCCTGTGTGATGTAACGCTGTGCTCTGGCCTTGGATGCGGGCACTTTCTGAATGATAGTCGAGCTGTAAATACCGCTCTGTGAAGCCACAGCACACAGGTTTTGATGAGGCAGTGTGATGGGTGTGAGGTTCCTGTTTCATTCAGTGGTAACACAAAAAAATCTTTGTCTGTCTCCATCAGTATGTTTTGACCAGAGGTCTGCGCGGTGCACACAGCCGGACTGTCACCGCCTGCTCTGCAGATCCTCCGGCCCTCTTCTGTCCAAACACCCGCCTGCAACAAAGCCTTCCTCTGAAATCCTGTCTGCTCCAGCCTGCAGGGAAAATAAGACGCGTGTAGCCCTTATAGAGTTTTCTAAATCTAAAGAAATGCTATTACAGTCATTCAACTATTTAATAATTTAACTTTAGAAGATGTGAAGTGAGAATAAGGATAATAAATTATAAATATCAGCTTCAAAGTCGTTTAAAAAGTTAAGGATCTGTTTTTATGACAGTTCATGTAGTTTGTCATTGAAATCAGTTGAATCCAGGAAGAGAAACACAATTAAAGTTGAGTAAACTAGTTGTTTTTTTTTTATCGAGTGTTAAGGTGTGAAAGCTAATCAGCCATTCTAACTGCAGCAGTAAGTTAAAGGAGCTCACTGCTGACTTGGTTTTGTATTGGACATGGACAGCCGTGTCAGGTCTCACAGACCGGCTTCATATTCTCATTTTCTCTTCTAACTTCTTCTCCTCACTTCCTCCTTTGCTGCCTGAATACTTTCTACGGCCACTAGAGGTCGCCGCTCGACCACAGATGTAAATCTGGGTCATAACAAGCTGCTTTCACAGTTTTTCTGGTTGGTTTCTTCGTGTGCTCATTCTCTGATGCTGACCGCCTGCTCCACATCCATGATGGTAAAAATATCCTGCACCAGTGTTCGTGTCCAACTGGTCCAACTGGTCCCACTGCAGCCGGACGGGTCCACTTCCCTGAGACAGTCTCTGAAGAAATAAAACCTTTATTAAGAGAGTCGATTTCCAAATCTATCTGCAGGGTGTGTGTGTGTGTGTGTGTGTGTGTGTGTGTGTGTGTGTGTGTGTGTGTGTGTGTGTGTGTGTCATATTATCATAAAAAACTAGATGTTTATTTAATAATAGAAGCTAGATTCGTACGGTTGTTAAAACGATGAATCCATCTCTTGCCGTGTCCTGGCAGTTTGTGAGTGAGGTCGATTCGAAGCCGCCAACAATTATCAGAAGCAGTGGCTGGATTTACCTGACAGGAGGCTGCAGCACCTCGTCTGTATGCGGCTGACAACCTGCCATCAGGTCCTATTATTGTATTAGCAAAACAAAAGGGAAGAGACGTGTTCCTGTGGAAGGATTCTCCCTTTGGATTTATGTTTTCACTTGTGCTTTGTTACTTCTTGTAAACTATTATCCTATTATATGTATTTGTACTATTTTCATTGATATACATATATATATATATATATAT
>CAEMYA010000731.1:949063-956563 GCA_903131615.1 Diplodus sargus | reverse complement strand
AGTGCGGATAGTGAACTACGTTTAAGTGCACTCATGGAAGTATGGATATTGGAACTCAGCTCGAGACTTCTAACTCAGCGACTGTTGGTCTTTTTACAGTGACGTAAAACATTCGGCACAAATTGAAAAGTCTTTGTCAAAGTTCATACCCAAACTTATCTTTTAGTGATCGTAAGCATGTTGTCGGCCTTTTTGGTCTCCCTCTCTGCTCGTGTCCTCTGTGAAGCTCTTTGTGACAAACAGTTAACTTAATCAGTTTGCCGATGATCTCATGCCCTCCCCGTTGACCCGGTAATGGTGGCTCATGATGGGTATTTAGATAAAGATATGAGTCAATGAAGACAGACATTTGTTTGCCAAGTAGTGGAGGCTCTGCTCAACCATCGATTAAACCCACGGATCAATATGTCAGCTCGTTTTTCATCCATGCTTCTCTCCTCTCCCCGATCATCAACAGTAGCTCACAGCAAGGAGCAATAATTGATTTTAATGGTATTTTTAGCTTCGCTTATTGATCACAATATATTCTGTAGGTCCAAGTGAACACTGGTCTGCACACACGTCACAGGCTGAAAAAATAAATCGATGTGACCTATCTGAGACTGTTGATCCACTCCGTTTTACAGGCTCCATAATCTGTTTGCTTTAGCCTAACCTGATGGATCCGTTATGAGGTGGAGGAGGTTACAGAAACCATTCAGACACTGGAAAGTCAGAGATTATCCTCAAGAGAGACACTAAATCCCCGCTCTGTCATTTTAACCACTTGGGACCTGAATCACTCGGCCAGAGAGCTGAATGTCTTAAAATGTAAAGATGAAGATCAGAAGTGTTAAGAATGACGACAGTCCACTGGGAGAACAACCGCGTGTTTACATCCGCTCTGTATTCAGCGTGACGCGATGCGATGTGACATAAAACATCATTATCATGAAAAGACAACATCACACCGAGAGACGACTTCCACGCAGGACTCCATTTGTTCCCTGCAGACACGTTGTGTCAGTGTTTGGATATCAAGCCTGCTGCAACTAACGGTTCATTTCATCTGGTGATTATTTCACTGATTCATTTATAAGTTGTTTGGTTTAAGAAATTTAAGAAACTGTGTTTCTCAAATATAAGATATTAATAATTTTTTGTTTTGAGTAAGATCATCTCGTCAGATTCGACAGTGTTTATTCTGAAAACTGCTAAACATGTGACCTGACGGTGAGTCGGCCGTCATCAGGTCTGTCCGCGATGTGCTGTACTGATTAACACCTTGATAATGAATTTGGAGGCTTGTCTTGTTGAGACGTTAACGTTTTGAATGCTTCATTTTTGTGACATTTTTGAGCTTCTTACAAAGTTAAATACTGAAGTCAAGTCAAAATCAAAAGTTAAAGGGCACACTTTGTAAATAACACTCTGTTATTTATTCACATTAGACACTCTGACAAGATTTAAATGTTTAAATTGGGGAAATAAAATGTGGATCAGACATTGAGTGAGGGCGAATGCAGGAGGCCACAGAGTGGAGCTCCCTCCCTCCCTGTAAATTTTAGCTCCGCCGACTTTCCACTAAACCTCAAAGAAAATTGGACCCCCAACCTGCGAGTGCCTTGCTCTATCTCTTGAGCTCCACCTGGCCGTTAAAGCGAGCCTGCGATGGTCCGATGAATATTTGCAGGATGCAGACATTATGGATCATGAACATTTCTGCTTGCTCTCTCCTTCTCATTTCCATCCTTTTCTCTTCTGCACTGCGGAGAGCTGCATTTGCTGCATAATCGCCCACTGAGTGTCTCCCGACTTTTTTTTTCTCCCCGCGCGTTTTAATTTGACTGTACTCCACCAGCGTGCAGTTTAGTCATCAACTCGCCGGACAGGTTGGAACGGACAGTGCTGACAAGTCCGGGCGTTCTTGATTTGACTCGTCTCATTCCTTATGGAGATAATGCCATTGAGAAAAAAACAAACGACGGCACCTTTTTCTTGCAGAAATGATTAATAGCACCAAATTGGACACAAATGAAGGTACTTTTCAAAGGATAGAAGTAGCTTTAATCTGTGGCTCACACAGTGATTACCCTTCAACACAGTAGACTGTCTATATTTTACAGATATTGGATGATGAACTTTAAGTAATGACTTCTCGGTAATGACTTTCTTTTAGAGTGGAACTCCTCTTGTGTTTGCTGCCACGTGCAGAGAGTTTTGTGACAGCCCGCCACGCTCTCTTCCACAGCTGTGACTATTTCCTGCTGTCATGGTTCCAGCCTCTTACTCTCAACTTCAGGAAAAATGGGATTGATACTCAGTGATTGGTGCATGAAACTCTGGAGCTGCAGAACTGTACTGCATTTGCTCTTTCCTGCCTCATATGCAGAGCTTCAGCTGCTGGTTGAGCTCCTGTCTGCCCTCAGTGCATTCAGCAGGCGAGCTGGTGGAAGTGCGTGCCTTGCTTGAGGGCTCTTGGACAAGTCACATGGCTGTAGAAATAATTAGAAAATATGGTTTAAACATGGCCTAATATCATCTCTGGTTGTCTTGTGTATACGGCGTTTACTGTCTCGTATCTTAGTGTGTTCATATTATACCTCACACATATCTGAGCTGTGTACACGTGTACATTAATCTGTACTTCACTGATTTTTTTTGCACTCCTAGTGAGATTTTGCTCGGTACTTGCACTCTGTTGCATTGACAATTATGTTTAATTTAATCTAATTGTTTTTTAGCACAGTTCTTGTATGACTGCTTCTGTTTTAACCACATTTGACGGTTGAGAGGTTTGACTGACATTGTTGTATGTTTTTATAAAGTACACATCCGGGCTGCACCGGTGTGCCTGAAATTTAGCCTTCAGCACTCTGTTACTGTATTCACATTACCCTCTCCTACAAGGAAATAAAGTCTGTGTTTAATACTGAGTGAGGATTAATCCAGGAAGCCAGAGAGTGACCTGAACCTCTCTCACTGTAAATTATTTTTGCTTTTTTTAAATCATTTTGATCTATGAATGAATATTTAGAGCTGGGTGATACGACCTTCAGATATAATACAGTAACATCATGTAATACCTGGATCAATATTGTAGGGATGACTGCTGGTGCTTACACAATGAGATGTTTCATCAGTAATCATCAGTAATATGGATTTAATGTATTAGAACAAGTATAACAGTCTGGTATGTTCAGAAAATCACCTCACTGTGATGAAGCCTGTAAACCAGGAGAAGACATCACTGATGTCATAATCTGAGACAACACATAGTTTCATATCTTTAATATATCGATATGTTGCCCGGCCCTGAGGAATATAATATGTAATATAAATAAACAAGTTAATTCAAAGAAAATGCTAAAGTAATACTTTGAGATGCATTACATCATTCACAGGTGCTGCTTCAATAACAAACGCTCCATTAAAAACTTTACAAATATTAATGAACGGTTTGTTTACTCAGGAGAGAAGGAAGAGAGAAGGAAGAGAGAAGGAAGAGAGAAGGAAGAGAGAAGGAACAGAGAAGGAAGAGGCGACGACACTGTTCACTTCTTCCCTCGCACGTCTCTGCATGTTTACATGAATTTACTTTTGTTCATGTGGGTGGGCGTGAATATTGTTTACCTAGCTGCCTCTGTACTCCCTCGGTGCATCATTACTGCACATGTACTGTATATGCTGTGTGTGTGTGTGTGTGTGTGTGTGTGTGTGTGTGTGTGTGTGTGTGTGTGTGTGTGTGTGTGTGTGTGTGTGTGTGTGTGTGTGATGGTGTCAGAATGGACAACACAGATTCAGCCGGCTCACAACATGAAGCTCTGCTGCTCTCCTGTGCACCACAAACGTCAATTGACACACAGATAAGAAACACAAGCGGAGGCAGCATCACTCAAAGCCTATAGTATGTATAGGATACACACACACACACACACACACACACACACACACACAGTATATACAGTATACACATATAAGATTCCTTCACACACACGTGTAATGAGTCCATGTGCGTGACGTTCTCACACACATACAGAGACTTGAGCTGGGTTCAGGTACAATGTTACATTGAAATCATTCAATGCATTTTATTTTGAAAATCATCGTTGTCTTGATCATTCATTATTCTATAGATAGTATAGTAGTATAGTATAGTATATAAATAGAGTTCCTTTGGCACGTCTCGTGTTCATCCAGCTGATCAAGTTCAATCTGAATTTATTCAGCAAAGTTCTTGTGTGACTGTTTCTGTTTCCACGTTTAACAGTTGAGCGGTTGGACTCACACAGTTGAAGGAAACCTTGTCTTTAGTTTCCCTCGGGCTCGGCCGTGCCACTGTTTCTGTCACACATGCACCATCAGTCTGTCATACTGGGCTCCACGTCGTCACCGGTCGCAGCCGGCGCCGGAAATTCAGCCTGTTATTTTTTGAACATCGCCATTTTTTGAAATTGTAAATTGATTTCAGTAACATAACTCATCGTCTGTGAAACCAGAATGTGATCCATCTTATCTCTGTGTAGCTCAGCTGCTCACAAACTATTAAAACAACTCAGTCCCTGTTTCTCCGGCTGATGAACTCGTGAGCTGTAGTTGATATTAAGACAGTGAGCACATGCACCTGTACGCCTCCCGTCTGCCAAACTGCTTAAGAAAATGATTTTGCTTTCTTAGGAAAGAAGCGATATTAGATTGACTGACTGTGTCGTGAGTAGGAGTGAATGTGCTCGGGGCTGAGCGCCACAGACGGGCAGGGAAGTCGACGGTATTGAGAGACGGACTGACGCAGTGTCGGATTTGGTCTTTTGAATGGATTTGTTGAGAAAATGTTAGAATAAAGTTTCCTGTGCTTATCTCAAACATGAGCACACACACACATCTGCACACAGGGAGGTTGCTGGTCTGATGTGTGGGCGTGCGCATGTGTTCACATGACCGCTAACTATTTGCATATGTGGTTGCGTGTCTTTTTGAATACAGCGTGTGTGTCAGTGTGTATTTACCAGCCAGCACCGACCCGTCTTTCTTCTGACGCCCCGCTCTCGCTTCGGAGCAGAAAAATCACTCTTGCCGTCTCGCTGGCTGTCGTTGCTGGCAGGAGTCCTGGGGACCAACGGGGGGAAACGATCCCAACAAAGTGGCATGAATTAATGTGACTAATTAACACCACGTTAATTATTTGTAAATTGCATGTTTGGGTACACGTTACTTGAGAGGCATATGCTGCTTGTTGTGTTCGCCCAAACAAGTGCCAGCTAATCTGTATCTCTGGAGTGCCCCGCGTTTGAAGACGGGCCAATCAGCACGATGCAGGGAAAAGAAAACGTCAAAAAGAGAGACAGAGAGAGAAAGGAAGAAAAAATAAGATTGCCAACAAGTATTTTTCATCTCGTCTGGACTCCATGCACGTTTTTTGGTCGTTCTGCAGTTATTTGTCTGAAGTGTGTTTGTCTTTGGCGCTGTTGGTGAGTGTGTAATCTGCTGCCTATTAAAAGATAAATGATAGCGGTTTCGACGCGGGGCTGCAACATGAGGCTGATGAGGCTCCTTCTCTCAGGCAGTGTGGTGAATGATGGTGTCACTGTGGAGTTCTCCTTCTGTCTGCACTCGCTGCATCTTCACTCTTCACTTCATTTGACTGTTCTCGTGTTAAGACTTTCATGTGGAGTTGAAACTTTCTTCTCCCGCTGGTTATGTAAGTGTGAAACTTTTCTTCGGATGCGTCCTCACTGGAACTTCACTTCGCTGGTTGAAAGCAGAGCGGCGATGTAAAAGTAATTGATTAATTGTTTGTTTTTTCATGGCGATAAAAATATTAATATATATTTAAATATGTAAACGTCACCATGTAAAACTGAATCTTTGGTCTTTAGACCATCAGCACAGGATCGTTAAATATTTCATCTTGAACTTAAAGAAATTGACATTTTATTGACTAAATGATTAATCGATCACTTGTGAAAATACTGGGAAAATAAATGCATAATGTTAGAAATCGTTAGTTGAAGAAGAAGACTTCAGCCTGCTGCTCTCACATAGTGACATGTTTGTTTACTCCATCTCGGCCTTTCTCACCCTCAGGTGTGTTTACACGACAGGTTATCAGCTTCTTAATTAAAATACAAAAGTGTGAAATGATCAGTTATCTTGTGGTTTGAGACATGAGGAGCAGGTAACCGTGCGTCTCAAACATCTTTGATTATTCTTCGGCTGATGGCTGGATGAAGCAGCCGGTCTGTAACACTGGACTGTTGTCAGGCTGCAGCTAACTGTTAACAGTAACAGCCAACAATTTTTGCCCAATGATGATTTTTCACCTGTTAGTTTCTGTGGATGGACAGTTAACAAGAGAGAACTGGAGGAAAATATTAAAACCAAGAGTAAACCTGCTGTTTGAAGCCTTCAGTTTGGTGTTACGGCCATCTTGGTTTGTTGAAGCCAGAAGTGACCATATTTGGAAGAGGGGGCGGAGCTTGGGAGGATATTCTGATTGGGCCTGACTGAGAATTCAAGGACACAGTGGTGGAGACTTGTCAGTCACACGGTGGCCACGCCCCAAAGGATTCTGACCATGAGCTCTTCAGGGGTCGTTTTCTCATGAGCTCACGTACAATCAGACATATTTCTTAAATGACTGGAAAGTTCCGTCCCTGTTTTCACAGTCAGTGATGAAAGCATGTACCTGACGTGTCGATGGTTTAATCATCGTCACATGTCCTTTAAAAACGCCCTCGGGCAGAACAACAGGGTCTGCTCACTTAAAGAACTCACAGAAAGTGTCTGCCTCCAATGTAAATACTGAGCGAGGCAGCCGAGAAAACATTTGAAGAGCAAAGACAAGACTACTGCGCTTGAAATGATCCAAAACTTGCCAGCATGGCTGCCATTACATGCTTATCTATCACTCTGTCACCCTGGGTTATGCACACTGGGTTTTATTAGGACAGTTTTGGTTGAGGAGACACAACCAGAACTCCTGCACGGCTTGGTGAGGTGGGCAAGAAGCAGATCTGCGTATCACCTGAGCATCCCCCTCCTTTCCCCTGTCTCCCCCTCTCCCTCTCTGGCTGTCTCCCCCTCTCCCTCTCCGGCTGTCTCACCCTCCCATTACCCCTCAGTGAGCCTTCTCTCCCTCATTGACAAGCCCTTATGTTTTCATCTTCCCTCCCTCTCTCTCTCTGTTTCTCTCTCTCTTTCATCCCTCGCTCATTTTTTCTGTCCCGATCCCTCCACCACCACCACCACATACCTCCTCCCCTCCTCCTCCCCTCCTTTCCTCCCCCTCGTCTCCTCAGAGCTCCTCCGCATTAGCAGTCAGCTCCACTCCTAGACGTACTTTGTTTTTCAACCGTGGTGGAGGCTGAGCGAGCGAGCGAGGGAGATACAGAGAGAGGAGAGAGAGAGAGAGAGACAGAGAGAGGAGAGAGAGAGAGAGAGAGAGAGAGAGAGAGACAGAGAGAGGAGAGAGAGAGAGAGAGGAGAGAGAGAGAGGGAGAGAGAGACAGAGAGAGACAGAGA
>CAEMYA010000731.1:938495-949008 GCA_903131615.1 Diplodus sargus | reverse complement strand
CCTCTCTCTCTCCCTCTCTCTCCCTCTCTCTCTCTCTCTCTCTCTCTCCCTCTCTCTCTCTCCCTCACTTCAGACTCTACCATCCAGGTCTGACCTCAGGAGCCTCTCGAGCCACTGTCTTTGGGGACATTTCACTTCTAAATGAAGTTTTATTCCCAGGCTTCTTTCCCCCCTCCTCCTCCTCCTCCTCCTCCTCGTCCTCCTCCTCCTCCTCCTCCTCCTCCTCCTCCTCCACCTCCTCGTCCTCCTCGTCCTCCTCCTCCTCTTCCTCCTCCACTCTCATACCTCCTCCTGACCACCCACCCACCCTGGGGGAAGGGGAGAGCGAGCATAATTCTAGCCAACACAGTGTTGACTCTAAGATGGATTATTTCTGCTTGAAATCAGAGGCCATGTGCTGCTGGATAATGTGGCCGTCCCCATTTTTTTTTCCCGCAGTGTTCTAATGATGGAGATTTGACGGGCAGCAAAACGTAGAGGAAGAGAGACTTGTTCCACCAGGCGAGGAACGAGAGGCTAAAGGAAATCCCAACGTGCTCGTCTCCGTAATCCCAAAGTCAGGATTTATGGCTGTTTTGTTTTTGCAGTTATTTAATAGTGCAGCGCAGACCGGGTCACTGAAACTTAGTGGATTAGAGGGTTCATTCCAACTTGAACCAATGATGTTAAAAAGGAAAGAAAACAAAGAAAATATCCGGTGCAGCCGCGTGATGAAGAGTCGCTAACAGGGTTCCTCAACCGTTTCTACCTGGCGGACTGCGTCCTGTCACATGAGCTCAAGCACTCATTCATCGACGCCTCGTTATCCAGATGTGTTAGTTGAACTGGTTTTAAACTGGATGTGATTTAGCACTTTTAATTGTTTAAAATGGACACAGACACCCTGGAACAGCAGATGTTTTGTCTCGCTCTATTCTTTTTTCCAGGAGGCTCACTCACATTTGCATTTACAGTTCTCTGGACGTTTCAGTCATTTATTGATTTTAAGATACTTTAAGCTGACATTTCTCAAACTTTATCTGACACATCAGAAGCAAAACAAAAAAGAAAAGTGATTAATCATTAATCATTAAATCAGCCATTCATTCAACAATCATCAGTCTCAAACACGTCAAACATCATAACATCATAAACATAAACACATTTTTTCCAAAGTGTCTTCAAACTGCTTCTTCTGTGCAAACCAACAGTTTAAAACCCGGAGAGTTCATCTTCTGTCAGACATGAAACGGAGAGCAGCGAATCCTGTAAGAAGCTGGAAGTTTGAAATATGACTGAAATGATTATCCCAATAATAATTATGTGTTTAATAGGTGCATAATTCCATATCGATTGACAAATCATGTCTAATTGTTGCAGCTTGATTTGATGAAAAAACAGATCCAATATGAAATTTCTTGACGTAAATGTCAACGTGACGGCGTCAGCAGAGCGTCGCAGCACACGGTGGAAAGGTGTGAGACCTGATGAGCAGCTGGGCTGACACACACACACACACACACACACACACACACACACACACACACACACACACACACACCTGGAATTATTGTTGTTTTTGTGCCATAATATATTTCTAAGATACTTTTTAAATGAGCCCGGCTCCTCCAGCAGAGCTCCCATGAGTTCCTCTGGCTTGGAATCACGGATTTAGACATTTTTCAGAGTGACATTAAACCTACATAAAAAAACCACAGCGCCCATTTATTTTAATGAGGCTGTTGCGGTGACGCAGAGGGATGCCAGCACAGAGGCCACGCAGCAGAGGGAACACAGGGTGGCCCAGCTGAAACCGGGCTCACCGAAACAAAACCCAGAGCGCCAGAATCTGGAGATGAGACTCAACATTCAACCAGGAAGTTAATTTAACTCAAGGATCTCTTCTTCACACTGAGCCTGCTGGATCATATTCTACTCTCTCCACAGTCCACTGCACTTATCAAACACAGGGCCGTCCGGTACTGTGTGACCCGTTTAGATCTTACAGCTGTCAGAATCAGCATCAGATTCTGTGTCCTTTAATGTCCCACAAACGGGGAAATGTGTGTGCCACAGCAGCCAAAGGACAGAATATTAAAAAAACTGATAATAATAGCAACAGAAATAAACAATACAAGTAAAAAGAAAAGAAATAGAATCAAATAAACTTGTGTATACATATATAAAGACAAATAGACGTGATTTTGTACAAACAATAGTCTGTATATACAAGGAACGCTGGACACTGTAAACACTGTCAGTGTGTTGCTAAGGTGTCGACGAGTTACAAGATGCAGAAGATTTAAGTAAAATCCAAACAGATTGAAAAGAAGAAGATGGCATCTACATATTTAACAGAGGAGACATTAGCAGTTAGCAGCCAGCGCTACAAATAGCAGTTGCTTGTTCGGACCCCCTTTGCGTCTCAGTGAATGTGGAGGACTTTGCCCTCCAGTAACTGCCTGCGCTGCCCTTGAGCAAGTCAAGTTGCTGAAGTGGAACTGCCCGGTGATGTTTGGATGAAGCCTGTGGTCGCAGTGCAGCCCTCAGCCGTGTCTGTGTGCAGGAGAGTGAAGCAGAGCTGTGCTGAAAATGAGTATCTGTGTTCAGCAGAGACCCTATAGCTGGAAATAAAGGCGAGGGAAAGAAACAGGCTCTTTAAGGAGGAATGTGCTGCTCGGATGTGGTGTTGTAGATGGTATGGGTTGTTCTGCAAATTGCGTGTGCGCAGCTGCTCAACAAGTAACAGAAACTGCAATATCGAGCTCTGCAGTTTTCAGAAGAGGCTGCAATTTCTGTCCCGAGTGAAAGCTGTTTGACGCAGCTGCTCTCTGTTGCTGCTGTGCAGAATCCCTGATTTACATATTAAGTTGTACATTGAAGAGTATCTCGCTTTATATTCTGAGTAACTCCTGTGCATTAACATCTCATTTTATACTTTCACCTCACATTATTTTGAAATAAAGCTGCGCCCACACGGCTAAATATCCATCTCAACGAGTCGTGTAATGAAGTATTCAGTACAGTCAGACACTCCGTGAGGCTGAAACAATTAGCAGATTATCGGCTGGTCCATCACTGAAAAATGCTCCAGTTTTTATAACATGTTGGTTCAAATTTTAGCAGAACACCACAGAATCCAGTTGATCCAGCACCTTAAATGTGAATTTTTGATTTCTCCATTGACAGCAGATTTTGACTGATGGAGGGCAGAACTCAACATTTGAAGGAACCTTAGACTCTGGAAAGACTAACAGGATTTTTTACACATTTTCTGACATTCAAAGATTAAAATACTCTGCAGATGAATTGACACTGAAACGAGTCTTCAGTTGCAGTTTTACCTTTCTTACCTTAAAAAGAGACAAATAATCTATAAGCAGAAAGATCTTGTGATATGTTGTGTTCCGGTTGTGTTGAGTTGATTTATGTTAATGTCCTGCAGCCGTAGTGACAGACGGAGCTCTGACACCTGAAGGATCCGGACCTCCTGCTCTCTGGTCTGCTGGATGGGAGCTGTCTGTAGCAGGATCCAGGTTCTTAGCGGGGCGGTAGGGGGGATTTTCACCGGTGTTACAGAAGAAGAGAAGCTCTGAGACAAAAGAAGCCTTAAGCTGCACAGCTGAGGTTCGGTGTGATGTGTGGCTGTTAAAGACACGGTTCAGTTTTGTTGTGTTGAAGAAGCTTTCAAACCCTTAATGAGGAGCTCCTGCGTGACATTTGATTTTAATGTTTGCCTAATTAGTAACAGCAGGCTTTCATCAAGATAAACTTCTACCATATAAGTAAAGCATAGGAGGGAAGGCGTTTCAGGACTTTATGGTATAAAATAAGTATTCAGGAATCTCGCATGCCATCAGAGTGCATCCATAATGTAATGGGAAGTGTAAGCCGCTCTCTCTGTGTATCATCCATTCTTCTCCTTGAAGCCAGCTAACACAGAGGAGATGGAAACCAGACGAAGCCTGAGGGCTCTAAAACAGCGAACACGCTCTGCCTCCTGACTCCTCCTACAGTTTTCATCATGCAGCCTGTTCATTGTCTCTTTAGGCTTCTGCAGAAAGTTTGCACTGCGAGAGTTGTCCATCTTAATAATTCAGTTCGGTACTAAACTTAGTCATAGAATCATATTATTCTGAAAAATATGTGAAGATCCTCTCCCTCCTCCCGTGCAGCCTCGCTCGTATGTGCAATATTCAAAAGCGAGTGGATGATATGAGGTGTCATCTCGGAACAAGTGGCCTGAAAGGTCCAAATTCATGATTTAGTCGGTTGTTTCGAGGAACCCTTTAATCTCCTGATGTGCTGGAGAGAGTTGAATGTCGCTCTCTGCACCCGCAGATTTATTTGACACCTGTATCAGCGGAAAATCAGACTCAATAGAAGAATAAATGGTTTGAGTATTTCTTGGATGGCGAACAGGTTTCCTGAAGGCTGCCCAGTGTTCGCTGGTCAACAGGTTGAAGACAATCCAACAGTTCCACTGCATGCAGGATCTTGATTCATGAACTGACCACAGATCAGCAGGAGAGTTCCTGCAGCTGCTTCAGATTCTGCATCGTTACTACAGCGCTGCCAGAAATGTTATAAATGATGTGTGTGGGATTATTGTTGTGCACTTGTTGTTTATTCCCATTAGAAGGCTTTTCAGCTTTTAATTAGACGGGATAAGGGAGGAATATGAATGAACAGTTTTTGTACATAAATTAGGGATTTAGTAGATATTCTTAAAGACAACCTACAGGCTGTTCTGCCGGTAGGAGAACGTGTTTTAAACAAGCCGCTGTAATGAGTTCAGGAGTTAAAGTCAAATCAATAGACGGCGTGCTGAACAATCCTTCTCGTGTTCGTAGAATGATTTTTATGACAGAAAGGGGGTCAGGCAGGAAAAGCAGAACATCTTTGCTCTCAAATATTTAATCAATTTCATCCATTTGAACATCTGATCGGTTTTTCTTCCTCCGAGGAGAATCTGACGGCCAACAACACTGTTTGTCTTGATTAATGAATCTGCAGCAGATGTCCTTATCAAGACGTTTCTCTGCTATTATGCTTTTCTGAGCACATAAACTGGATATCAGTTTATTCATCTTGGATTGTGTTCTGTAAATCTTCTCTTTTTATTATCTTGAATTTGATACGGTAGTTTACGTGCTTGATGAAAGTTCTGTGTATGATACGATATCTGTCGTCGACGGTGACGCAGCTCGTGTAGCTTCACCAGAAACTGACGTGATTATAACTGTGAGTAACGTCTGTGGAAGTGAAGTGTTGGTAGAGTTGAGTACTGAACCTCAACACAATGTGTTCGCTGCACAGAATATTGGATATCGTCATGTTCTGCTACATGCTCCTCTTTATTTATTCTTCATCACTTTTCAGCTTCTGTATGGCTGATTTTATTTAGACAATGATTAACAATTGCTTGGAAGAAATTTGTAAGAAAGTTTGGCTTCTTTTGTCCAATAAAAAGTTTTGTTGTAGAACGTGCTCATGCTCTTGACATTAAAGGAATAGTTTGACATTTCTTTTTTATTGAACTTCGAGCAGAAGGTTGAAAACAGACTCATGTTTGTGAGTTAAGTTCAGGTTCAAGGTCTTTTACTGTTACGTGCACAACAGTTACAGTGAAAGTCTTCACTCAGTCAAGTGGAATAAAATCTAATCAGAATCAGAGGCATGAAAAAATCAATATACTGAGATGTTAAGAGGTCGGTAACAGTTAGTAAGCAGGTGGAGAAATTAGTTACAGTATTTTTATTATTATTAACTATTAAATTAATGCAGTGATTAACAAACTGACACTGATATAAAATCAATCATTAGTTTAAGAACTGAGAATCTTAGGCTGGCTTTTTCCACATCTCCAGGATTTATGCTAAGCTAAGCTAAACTGCTCTGTGAAGGTTAACTTCAATCATGATGTGGCCTGTAGTTATATACAGTGACACCAGCAGTGGCCTGAAGATTGTACGGTAGCTTCTGCAGTAGTGAAAACAGACAAATACGAGTGCTGTCATCATTATTTCAGTGTATTAGTGATGCTGAGTTAGTGTCGGTGTGTCACACCACGTCTGCTCTCCTGTATTCAGCAGCGCTGTCCTCTCCTTTGTCTCCCTGCAGCCATCGGCCGGACGTTGATCCCCCGTTATTTCAGCACAGTGTTCGAGGGAGGCGTCACCGAGCTCCACTACATCCTCAAACACTCCAAGGAGTCCTTCCACAACTCCTGCATCACCCTGGACTGTGATCAGTGCACCATGGTCACCCAGCACGGGAAGCCAATGTTTACAAAGGTAACACCTGACCCGCCGAGCTTCTCCCGCCATGAATAATTGATCAAAGCTATGATAATGGACCGGTCGAGGTGTTTAACCGGTTAAAGATCAAATCCATTTAACCCCTTTGATTCTTTTCTTTCCTCCGCGGATCTCCGTGTTATCGAGTCACGACTGGCGGCCGTCCTGTCAGAGCGGGAGTGTTTTTATTTCTGCATGAACTATAACGTGATATCATTGGTTTACATTTTAAATCCCTGATTTCTGAAGGACATTTGAACTCCAAAGGACAATTTACACTAAATACACTTATTTTATTGGTTGAAACATAATTTCCATGTTTTATTTTGTACGAACCAGTGGCAGCCAAAAACAACACAAGCAGTAAACACCCGTGTTTGTAGTTAGCACGTATTGTACATGTTTAATTTCCAAAAAGATGAAAATGAAAGATGCAAGATAAGAAAAACCAGATGGATAAAAATCTAGTTTCCAACCAGTCAGCATGCAGAAAAACATGCCAAAATCCCAACAGGAGGAAGAAAGCTGCACGCAGAGCTGACAGAAGAAGTTTCTGTGCGTCTCATTCAGGCGGTCGCACCGACACGTTGGAAACTTCATTTTATTTATTTTATTTAACCTTTATTTAACCAGGAAAGACTCACTGAGATTAAAAGTCTCTTTTACAAGCGTGTAAAAAAGGCCAAAAAGAATCTGTCCACATCTTCAACATAAGAAGTGAAATAAGAATTTTCCCAAGACTCAAAAAAATACATAACATTTAACAACCACCTTTTGGGCAAGTAAATCATATGTGCTTTATTAAACTATACGACAGAAGTTATATTCCACAGAAAACATAATAATTCTTTATTACGAGCAGGTTCACAGTTTTCCTGGTCAGCGGCCAGCAGTGGAGACTGGAACCGCTCGCTGTGATTAATCCAAAATCAAGTTATTTCTTGTAAAAGATGCACTTAAAAATCAAAACCACAATTAAAAATGAATTGTAGATATGTATATATTTACATATATGAACATACTGTTTGCTATAGGTTGACCAATTATTGCAATTATTTAAATCAAAGGTTTCTGATCATTGCTGATCAAATGAATGAATTTGAAATGTGCAGCTTGTGATCTGTAAAGTAACTGGTACCTAAATAAAGCTGTAATGGAGTCAAAAATACAGAATGTGGTCGAGTGGAAGTAAAAAAAGAACAGCAACTCAAACTGGACGGCAGGACTTTTCCATCCCGTCGCTGCGCCTGTTTATTAAAGTCCCACATTAAGCTGCCTCAGTTTAAACTGAGGACGCCACACTCGGCCTCTTCACCCTCGATACTTTTCAGCGCTTTGACCTTTACCTCGACCCCAGAACTCGCTGGCATTTCTTATGTTCAAGATGTCGACAGATTCTCACCCTGATGTACTCTGGAGGAAATGCGAGGCGGACATGAATAAGGTCTTTGTAGAGTACGCTGCAGTGTGCGGTGTAAGTGAGGCACAGACGGGAGGAGCAAGAAAAGCAGAGGAAACACAAATTGCACAGGTGAGATAATCCAAACCTGACACCGAGGTCTGCTGAAAGCTGAGCTCATCTGCTTTTGTCTTTGGGGAGAGAATCCCCCCGTGAGCCCGAGTGAATATCTGCTTCACCACCGCCTGATCCAGATGGCTAGCTGACTCTTAGCGCTCTTCTGCTGACTGTCTAAATGAATCTGAGGCCAGATACCTTGTCAGCGCCGAGCAGGCGAGCTAAAGGGATTCCATGTTCCCTGTACCATGAACTCTGAGCTACAGCACCAGACCGGATTGTTCTGACATTAAACAGCTATACGCCCTCTTGTTTTCAGGACTTGACAGTACGCACTCACTCACTCTCACTGTGTGTGTGTGTGTGTGTGTGTGTGTGTGTGACTCTGAAATTAACTTTTTGGCTGACCTGCCACGGGCTGTGAGACTTAAAAGTGAATTAAAAAAACATCACTGCAAAATACTCTGCATTTTAGCAAGTCATTTAGTCTGTTACTGAAATCTGAAATCTTGTTTTCAGAAGAGAAATGCACAAACGTGCCGGTGGGCGGAGAACGTTTCACTGTTTGTAACACAATGAACTGTCGTTGCTGTTTCTCAGGCTCTTAGTGTCAATAGAAATCCCTTTTTTGCAGTCTGGTTTCCAAATTCTGAATCTCCTGTTGAGCGAATTCTTCAGCACAGCGAAACCAAATCAGGATGAAATGAAGAATTCTTTCGGCTGAATTAGAATTTATTTTGGACATAAGGAGCTGGAATCAGTATCGATATTTAAGAGCATAAAAAGTCTGATTATGACAGTTATTAAAATACTCAATTATCGCTACCTGTACCTGCAGTCGATGTGGGCGGGACTTAAACTAAGAGTGGGCGGAGTCAGCTCATCTCAACAATGATCCCGAGAGTCAGAGTTCTGCTCGCACAACAAGTTTCTCTGTAAGACTTTCTCTTCAGTCCTTAAACGTTACTCAGCTTGCCCATAAGGATTTGACTCCATTATTGATCTTCACACATTTACTCTGGTTCTGGTTCTGGTTCTGGTACTGGTTCTGGTACTGGTTCCAGTTGAACACTCCAATCCCAAAACAAAGCTTCTTTCAAAGCGTCCTGTACATTTAGTTATTATGTGTCAGTATTCTTTCTATAACTATATTTTATCTGTGTACAATAAACTGATACAGATTTAAACACAACAAGCTCGATATCGACTTGTATATTTACTGGGCCAGTTTATGGCTCGGTTCTGCTTCTGTACAGCTCTATTTGTACAAATACACATTAATATTAATGTGTTATTGAATTTCTCTAATCAATCATTGTGTTGCTTTGTTAGCTGTTAGCTGAACATGTGCTGGATTAGTTCTCCCCACAGAATCCTTGAGAGCTTTTAAAATAATAATAATAATGATAATAAATGAAGCCATGTAATCATTTTCTTCCTGAATGTTTCTGATTTAATTACTCTGTGATGTGATTTGGGTTTTCTGATATCCGTGTGAGTGAACAGGGTCTCAACACGTTTCCACGGGTCCTTCAGAGACTTAAAACATCTGAAGTCCAGTAATCTGAATTTAATTCTCTAAGATGTTTTAAAATATTCAAGTATGGTTCTGACAGGTCTTAAAATTTTGGATTTTGAAATTAATGTTATTTTTATAACGTTGCTGTAACTTCTGTCCCGCTTGTGTAACGACCTCGCTGTCAGAAAGCTAAAAACCAAATCAACAAGGAAACTTTAACCAGGAAACTAAAAACTGTGCAGCCTGGTCACAGCAGCAGAAAGCAGCTGCCTCTGTTAACATCACATCATCCAATGTGTTCACGCACACAGACACACAACACTGTGTCGTCATGTTCAACACAATCTCTGAGTAATGCTGCAGACTCAGTCTCCCATCAGATTCTTCATATTATTATTATTATTATTATTATTAGTATTATTATTATTATTATTATTATCATTATTGTTATTACAAATCTTAAACAGCACTATGCAATAAATCTGACGTGTTGACACGCTGTATGAACAACCAGCTGCGTCACTCGTCCTCTTTGTGTTCACATGTTGTCATCGTTCACATTTTCATATGAATTCTTGTTGTTTTCATGGTTTCTACATGATAAAGTTTTGTGGCCGTGTACTGCAGGACCTTTAGTGGAATGTGAGGCGTTGTTTCAGACGTGACGGCTGTTTGCCTCAGTGTGACTGTGCGTGTGGATATTTACATGCTCAGTTCCTGAGGTGGCCTCACTGCTCTGTGCATTTAGAGGGAGGATGGTTGTGTATGTGTGTGCCGGCTGCTGGACACGTGTGGATGGCTGCTGAGTGGAGAGGGAGGCTCTTTGTGCAGCCGTATCAGTAAATGAGTATGAAACATTCCCAATAACACTCACAGGAAATGTCCTTTATGTTGCCGTTGTTTGGTTTTTGTAAACAAGCCTCCCTAAAAGGGGAAAAAACATAATATATTACGAGTGTCCGATATTAACCGTACAGAGCAGAAGCAGAACGTCCCCGGCCCGGTCAACAAAAAGCTAAATTTGATGCTCGCAGCGCTGCTCTCTTTTCATCTTCACCTAAATTGGATGAGAAGAATTAATTCATTAGAAAAAAAAAAGAATTCCAATAACTGAGCGTGTTCTCCCTCAGCTCCCAGCAGCAGCAGCAGCAGCAGCGAGCCTGCAGCTCTGGAGGCCCGAATCTCAATCAGCTCTGCCTC
>CAEMYA010000731.1:912070-922713 GCA_903131615.1 Diplodus sargus | reverse complement strand
TTTTTCATTTGGAGTATTTAAGCCTTTCCATGTATCGGAGCTGCCGGCTTCATACTATTCAGCCTGAAAATAGCCCTTGTTTTCAGGCTGAGAGCCAGGGCTTGTTGGCTGAGCTGGGGAGGGATATTACTGTGTCAGGAGGGAACTATCAGAGGAGAACAAGGGATTAGTCTGCTACAGGGATGTTCACTTTACCTCGAGCTGCATGGCATCAAAACACGGCTGTCCTAACACAGGGAGTAGCAACAGACATTACTATGTTCATGTTGGGTAATTTGGCGTAAGCAGCTGAGTGTACGGTTGTTAGAATAACTAGTTTGAAACACAGGACTGGTGAACATCCCGGGTTTGAATATCCATCATGCTGAAACAGTTCTGAAAGGATTCCTGGGGTTGTTGTGAGGCCATTTTAAAACCCTGTTCAACACAAACTAGGTAGCAGATTCTGTCCATGATACACAATCTCCTTCAAAGTTTCCCCCTCTTTTTTTTCTTCTCACCTCCGAGTGGCTGTACAGTGCAGACAGGACGAGCATGTTGATGAGAATTGACATCAGACATGTCGGGGTGGTGGGATGCTGAAGGTCAGATGAGATCACTTGGGCATGCAGCGAATGATTAACAGTCTCCTCTCTCTCAGTAACAACTGTCAAAGTGCCCTTGAGCAAGTTAGTAAACCCACGCCCACTTTTAATCCAGTCATTTTTGACCTTTCATCACACTATGTTTGGAAAACACTGATCAGCTCCTACATCCAACTACAGAGTCGCTTTGAAGGTACAACGGCCAAAACCTCTGTTGTGTCACAGCAGTGACATTTTCTAAAATGTTCCTCTGCAGGAAAATCGTTTCAACACCAAAGAAATTACAAAGAATTTTTAACTTCAAATTCCCAAAAACAACAGGTGACACGGCGCCCAGTGGCTGCAGCAGCGTACCTGTCAGCAGCAGCAGGTGTTGGAGCTCCCGGTGGTGAATAGACGCCTCAATAAAACATCGGACGTGGTCCGTTGGACTGCTGTCAGGTTCCCTACCAACGATCAGCGTTGGTTTCCTTAAACCACAATCATCTCTTGACCCAAACTACGACCTTCCCTGAAGTCCCATCGTGACAAAACTTGCAGAGAAACGGTTTTCCCACGTTCTCCTGTTTAAGTAACTAATAGGAACAAACATTTTTGATCCTGGCCCAGTACTGAGCGAGACCGCTGCAGCTGGCAGCCTCAGAGTGGGCCGCAGTGTAATTACTTGGGGCAGTTGCACGCTGTGGCTGTACGTCCACTTACAGTCGATGGTTTTGCCGGTGACAGGCCCAGATTGTTCTTCAGAGTGTCTGACAGCATTATGGACAGGATTCCTTTCTGAAGGTCAAGGATTCACTCAGTCATTTTACAGTGATGATCCTTTTTGTTCAAGCACAAACTGACACCAGACTGCATCTGCAGACATCGTAGTTGTATCATCATAAACACACTTCTTGACAGGAAAACATAATACAATTCTCCAAACTTGGTTAGTTTTCTCAAGAATCACCCCGTGTAGTTTGGTGGAACTAACCCTTTAGTTAGATATGAACATATTGTTCTCACACTGATGTCCTGATCTTCACATGTACACTAATATAGATTCATCTGCAATAAACTCACATTGGTTTCACAGATTTGTGGGTCTAGTTTAAAAAAGCCCAGTTTGAGGTTCGTTATGTCACAACATGATCGTGACAGAAAGATGCATTTTAATATTTGTGTCTGGTTATTTCTGGTGACTGAATCAAACCTTCCTGCCAGAACAGAACAACAGACGATCTATATCACTGCGCACAGTGATTCAAGTTTCTAGCTAACATGGGCAAAGAAAGAAGATGAAGATCAGCTGTTGTCCACTGACTTTGAGTTTTCTAAAAAAACTTTAATTGTTTTGTTTTTTTCTTGATAAAACAGACGCGGCCCAAAAAAGAGAGTAATGGTCAAATTACAGCTTCATCCAGTTAGAGGACCGACGGCAGGTTGCCTGGAGTTCGATCCCAGTGTTGTGCTGTGATTGGTCCAGCAAGAAGACAGCCCTTGTAACTGACCAATCACTGCCCAGCAAGCATTTGGGTGTTTGCTGCTATTAGAGAAGGGCCAGCTGTAATGTTATCCAGATGTTATCTGGCTAAGCTACGCCTAATGTATTTAAGATGACAGGCTGACCTCTGGTTCCTCTCACTGCAGATCACCAGAGATTTACAGTTTCTGCAAACTTAATATTATACTTAAAGTCTTTTAACTGGAGAACACAGTTGGACTGCAGTGTGGGAACGACGGGCTGTTGGTGTGTCTGTTGTGTTGAATAATATCCCATCGTGTGTATATTTCTGCATGAACGTGTGTAAGTTTGAGACGTTTCAACAACGGCTGCTGGTGTTAAAATGAATCCTGCTGTCCGTCTTTCTCTCTCTATCTGTCTTCTTGCTCTTCTCTCTAAAGTGTTTGACAATAAACCTGCTTTTAAAAGGTAGTTTATTAATAGTGTCTATAAAAAGTAGATTTACTGCACAATTAATCACTCAAAGTCAGTCTGCGGGTGATTAATTGAGTGTTTTTATGGATGTTGTTTTGCTTTACCTTGATAAGCGGCTGCAGCCGCGGACAGGACTCTCTCTGTCATCACACGTCCAATAAATCTGCTCTAACTGAACGCTGCTGTTTGTCCCGTTGTGTCTGCAGTTGTGTGTCATCCTGGAGCCCATGCAGGAGCTCATGTCAAGGCACAAGACCTACAACCTCAGCCCGCGGGACTGTCTCAAGACATGCCTGTTCCAGAAATGGCAGAGAATGGTCGCCCCACCAGGTAACTCCCGACTCCTCTGTCTGTGCGCCTGTTCGAAGAAGCAGTTCCACGTAGTGTTTTTCTATAAAAAGTTCAGGACTCCCGCAAATCTGAAGATCTTTTCCAGCTCTGGTCAAGCTCCAGAAATATATACGGAGCTCTTGCCTTCAAATTCACTTTGAATAAGCAGCAAATAGTCCTGAAGGGACGGTTTACCCCAGAAACCAGAACACATATTTCCCGGTGCCCTGGTGCTATTTGTCCATCTCCCTGTGATCGCCAAGTCTTGGCGTAGAAATGTCTCTCCTCAACTAAATGTAACCTGATGACTCTCGGCTCGTGGGGCTTAATGCTGAAAAATACATTTGAAAAAAGAAACAGCAACATCTCTTTCCAAAAACCATGAACCAGCTGCTGGGTGAGATGATTCACAGACCGTGTTGTGAGCAGTTTCCTGTAGGAACTATTTCCCTTCAACCAAACCACATCCGCCATCCGTATCACTGCACAGAGAGAAGTTTGCATCTTCAGTATCTGCCAACACTGACCTGTGAAAAAGCAGTTTCTATATTAGTCTTCAATTCACAGTTTACAGTAAAAATAAAACAAACTATCCAAAGTCAACATCTAAAATTTCCATCACAAAATCATTTTAAGTGCAAACATTAGAGAGTGTGTGTGTGTGTTGGGTAGAAGATGAGGGAGGACAGAACGATGCAGGACGACAGTCTGCAGAGTCGAGGCGAGAGGACCGGCAGCCCGAACCGAGCCGGGCCGAGCCGGGCCGAGCCGAACCGAGCCGGGCCGATCCGAGCTGAACCGGGTCCGGGTGTCAGTGAAGAGGAAAGTCTCACACTCACAACAGCGAGGAACAGGTCAGGCAGGGACGTCTGTGTGTCGGGTTACCGGCACCGCGACACATATCGCTCAACAACCTGACACACTGCAGTTTGATCTGTTTTGGGAAAATGACAAGTTGGGAGCACGCTGAGAGAACGAGAATAAGGAGACTCCCACAAAAATCAGGCATGTTGGCAGGTATGCATCTCCTCATGACAGCGGAGACACAGCTGACGGCGTCCTGCTCCAGCGAGCCGGAACGTCAGCTAGCTTAGTTAGCTCATTTGCTGTCCATGAGTAGTCGGAGCGTTCAGAGAGCTTCAGAAAGAAAATAGGTCCATGTGGAACTGCTCACGAGAAGGTCTGTGGACCGTCCTGAGTGACCGGGTCATGATTTCTGAAAAGAAACGTTGTTGATGAGTTTTTCAAATGTTTGTTTCTGGAGCTTTGAGCACCACAAGCTCAAAGTGCCGTTTGATTGCATGACATGTGAGAGAAGGAAGACGTCTCTGTGGAATATGTCTCTAAAAACCTGCACCAAAATAATCTACATGGATAAATAACCGGACAGGTATGAGGCAACATGCTTCTCTGTCAGTATTACTGGTTTTCTCTGCTGCGGTTTCACTGACTTCCTTTAAAAACAGATTGTAATTCTGCACCATCACTCACTTTTCAGGAATATTAATATTTTTTGTCACAATGTGTTTTTATTGCACCATTTATGTTTTCAAATGTGCCATTATACATGCTAATCCCTTAAATATGTTTTACCTGTCAGGTATGTGAAATTAATCAGAGTCTCGCTCGCCGGTCTGAACGGGCCTCTCAGCTTCCTATGATTGATGTTTGAGGGGCGGTTTCTGAAAAGTAGCGGGCTTAAATTGGCTGTGCGGTCTTAAGCTGTGGAGAGAAACGGAGTCAGCCGAGTGTTTTTTGGACACATCGGAGTGGCTGCAAATTACAGCAATGCTTAGCGAGGCGTGACGAGATGTCTTTAAAAACCAACACCAGTCAAAAAGCCTTTGACTCAGACCTGTGTAACTTTAATTAAGAGTGCCGGGTGTAATCAGACTCGCAGATCCAGCTCCCCGGCCAGCGGCTCCCCAGCGTCGACGACGTTCTTCAAAGAAAAGGAAAAACAGAGAGGAAAAAAACATGGAAAGCATTTTATGAATATAACGTCTGAGGGGGGAAAAGCTCTTGTATTGATGGTTAATTGTTCAACTCGGCTTTATGTGAAATGTTACATGGAGGCTTCAGTTTATATCCTATAACGATCTGAGTTATGATCAGCTGCAGAGACGCTTCAGGTGAAACATGAACTGTCGTCTTTCAGGCTAATGGACAGAAAACATCCAGAATATACATCTAATCTTTAATTTAGTTTAGATATCTGAACTGGATATTTAGGTAAATTCACTCATCTTTAAAAAAATGTCTTCATGTAAGTAAATCAGCTGTTTCATGGTGATATCTGTTTTAATCAGATTCTCCTTTTGTCTCTGAACATTAAAGGCTTTTCTCTCAAAATTAGTTCTTGGGTCAGAAAGTCACACAAACACCAAACAGTGTTATCATACATACGGAAGGCTTTTACAGAGGGATTTGTTCATATATCAAACTGCACACAGGCTAATTTATATCACATTTAATTCCTATGAAGTCATAAATGAGATGATCAGAATGTCGTCAGTAAAGATCTTTGACTCGAACATGTCAACAACAAGTTCAGGCGGGTTTTATCTTCAGATTCCTGTTCTGGGAATTTGTTCTTTTTTGCATATTTAGACGTGAAATTTTAGAGAAAGAAATAAACACCTTAATGTTTATAATGTTAATATTTATTTCACCTTTTATCTCCAAAAACATCATGAAAATTATTTTATTATTTTTCAGGGCTGTTGACAGTATGTTCTGATTTATGGAGTGATAAAAAAAGTAATAATTCCCTCTGTTAAGATCTTTGACTCGACAGAATGAACTTGACTTTATCTCGTGTAGATTCCTCGTCTTACAAATCTGTGCATTTCCATCAGATAAAGTCCTATTTGTGTATTTAAACATGAACATTTCGGAAACCTTTTCACCTGAAGTGTCTCCTCTTTATTGTTATATTATCTGAGAAATGCTAGTTTTGGAGCATAAATTCTCCTAAATCCCAACAAGTTTCCAAGCTGGAGAAGAATTACAGGAAAGGGGAACAACACACAACAACACAGTTCCAGCTGAACTGCAGAGTTCAAAATAAAGACAAATGACAAGTAAAACTCCCGAAAAACACTTTATTTCAGGCTGAAACACACTGAGGAGGCCTGACTGAAAGAAAGCTTCATACGTACCTGATTAAATATTATACTTACTGTATTAATCATTCTAACTGTAACTTTTAAAATGTTTAATAAAGTACGTATGAAGGTTTCTTTCAGTGTGTTTCACCCTTAAATAAAGTGTTTTCAGGGTTATTTCGTGTCATTTGTCTTTATTTTGACATGAACTCTGCAGTTCAGCTGGAACTGTGGTTTTCCTTATTGGTTGCGTGTTGTTCCCCTTTCCTGTAATTCTTCTCTAGCTTGGAAACTGGTTGGGATTCAGCCAGGAAGGAAGCCACAGGCGCATTTATGCTCTGATAAGTCCTTTTGGTGGAAATGGAAGTGATTTTAGTGCGTCACCGGTTCAGCATCGAAGGAAACCGGTCGGATAACAGAAATGATTGTCTGTGACAATGGGCCGGCTTTTTTTGCACACACGTCTGTCAAAGTCAGGAATCAAAAGAGAGAAAAGATGCTGATAAAAATTCCCCTTTATTGTTTTGCCTCTGATTTAACAGTTCCAGTTGTGTTTGTCTCACGAGTCGCCTGTTGGTGTAACTGAATATGAAAGCATCTCCCTCGGTGTGATTAGTAAGAAGCTGGAAAAATGTATTTCATTTTCAGGCATCTGTTTGAAGATCACAGCCGTGTGTGTTTGTCTCTCTGGAGATTAAAAGGAAAGATGTTTTCTAACAAATGTTGGCAGAATTTGCGAAATCATGTATTCATAAATTATGCACGACATAAATTATTTTGTAAATACTAGAAACACCTAGATCTCTATTAACCTGCGTCAGTACGTCTTCTAATGATAATGATTTCACTTGTGATTTAATTGCACCTTCAGGAATTATGTATCGCTCATAATTGGGATAAAACATCTTTCATCTAAGCTTAAGTTTCCCAGTGGTGTTCAGTAGCATCTGTATGACGCTGAATGTTCAATGATTCTCTTCCTTTCCTCTGTTGTCATCTCTGGTCTCATTCTGTCTTAAATTGTTAAAGAGATGATTTAATCACCTGAATACAATGAAACTGATTTTGGCTCCGGTTTCAGCTGGACATCCTCAGAACTTCAAAACGGAAATATTTCCCACAAATCACAAAAAAGGTATCTTCTCTCCTGCGCCGTCAGCTGTCTCATGATGAGCAGTGTCGCTGTGCTCGCTGGAACGCCTGAAATACATTTTTTTGTGTGTGCGTTCGTCCTGGATGCTCAGCTGCATGTTTGAAACTGTACTAATGCCTGTGAGGGAACAAATACAGCTTATATGTCAAAGAAGTTAAAACTTAACGATCAGAACAATAGCACGCTCATGCTCAGCAAATCAAACCTGTGAAGCAGCATATCATATATTATATATTAGATATTATATATTACATATTATATTCAGCAGGACAAACGTGACGAGCAGTTTGAATCCGGCTCATTCTATCGAGGAACGCTGGAATCGGTGCAGCTCTGAAATCATTAACAAGTTTACATCACGTTGAGCATCAGAGTCCATTGTTGAGCATTTATGCAAATGAAGCAGCGGCTCCTTCTTACTGGTGCATGTCGTGGGAGATGTTAACGCTCTTGCGGTTTCACCTCCGAAGAAAACAAAGCATGATCGTTGTAGACGAGTCGCCCTTGTGTCTGAAACTTGTCTTTGTGTGTGTGTGTGTGTGTGTGTGTGTGTGTGTGTGTGTGTGTGTGTGTGTGTGTGTTTGCATGCATTCATGTGTACCTGAGCTCCTGCAGTGTTGTCTGCATGTCTCTGTGCTCCAACATATGATGCTGTCTGTCTGTCTGCTTCCACTGACACTGACTCGCTCCACCAGGGCTGCAACTAACAATTATTTTCATTATCGATTAATCTGCAGATTATTCTCACCATGTAGCGATTCATTTTTAAATGACAAAGAATCATCACAATGATCGAGAGCCCAAAGTGACACCTTCAGATTGACTCTTCATATTCTGTCCTGTACGACACAGAAAAGCAGCAGATCGTCACATTTGGAACGAGACAATATTTGACATTTCTACTTCCATGATTAATTGATTCTGAACATTTTTGGCAACCAATTTGGTGATTTGCTTCAGTCCTGGTCCTCGGGGCCTGGTCCTGCCTGTTGAAGATGTCCGGAACACGACTGATTCAAACGATCAGTTTGCCATCGAGCTCTGCCGAAGCCGACCTGTTTATTTAAATTTGGTGTTTTGTGTCAGCACGACATTTAAAACAGGCAGGACGGGCGCCTGTAGATTATGACTGAAGCACACTGGACGAATCGTTGCAGCTCTGCTCTCCACACAGCACACACCCGACACCTTGTCTCCATCTGTATGCTTTATGTTCTTGGCATTGCCTCTGTTTCTCTTTGCTGGTCGCGCCAAAGCTGAGCCCGCCCGACAGACAACCACGAAGAGGAGGAAACGGAAGAACTCGGCCAGCAGCGCCAACAGCAGCGTGGGCACCACCGCGGGCAAGAAGCGCAGCCCCGCCACCAACTTCAGCCTCTCCAGTCAGGTACCTGTAAGCATCAGCTCCACTCGGTTTGCCTCCTCTTTTATTTTTTCTCTCTGACTCCACATGCATGTTTGCAGGGTTACACACAGGCAGGAAATATTCCTAATGGTATTGCAGCTATTAGGTTTAATTTATTTGCACAAAAGAGGGAAAAAACAGGGGGAGGGTGGAAGAGAAAACCTGTGCAGTGAGACAAAGAAACCTCCAGGGATTTGTGCGAAAACATCTCGCCACAAGACAAAGAGAAAACACTTCAGAGATGATAAAGAGCGACACGAACGACATTAAAAATCATCAAAGCAGGAAGAAGAACCAGAACAACTAAAGTTGGAAACAACACGTAAAGGTGATGGTGTTCCTCTGAGCAGGCAGCAGCAGTAACTACAGCAGCTTCTCTCTGAGCATCTCATCACAATGTGTTTGTCTTAACAGCCCCAGCTGACCTCACCAAGCCTGGAGGTTTAAAAAAAACAAAACAAAGGTTTGAGTCTCTGGACCAAATGGGAAAATGTGGGTGGGGAACGTGACTCTCGGCCTTCTCTCAGCCACCGCTGTTCAAAATGCCCTTGACCGAGACACTGAACTCGGAGCTGCCCAGAGGACTGCAGCAGTCTGCTTCCACTCAGAGGCTCTGCTCGTTAGAAACAACTGGATGTAAAGAGCGCTGGATGAATACCGTCGCCAATGAAACAACCGAAAGCTTCATGTGTTGTTCAACTGCAGACATGTTAGCTCAGTCAGCGCCTGTGAATTGTTTCTGATGAGTTTGTGGAGGTCAGAGTGAAACATCTGTCTGATCAGATATCAGGCTGTTAAAACCAGAGCTATTAGAATTAACTAGAGAATAGTTATTAATGATGTGATCATTAGAGACAATACCAGATACATGAAAATGGATTTGATATGTTATAATCCTGCTTGGATCTTTGTCAGGTCAGAATGTTTGAGAAAGGAAAACCTCACCCACAACAATCTGATCAGTTCAGGTGTGTAAAACTCTCCAAACTACCTGCGTAGGAAGATAAACATCCAAAAGCAACACGAGCGAAGGTGCACAGAGACAAACAATGATACAACGGCGATACTTCAAAATATCGAGCATGTGGGCGACCCTGCATATAAAAACACAGAGTGGTGAAGTTTACAGTCCTCAAACCCAGAAATCATTTAGTGTCTTTGCACTTCACGTTGCTTGTGTAAAGAAAACGCCGGTTGCTAACAACTGGCTAAACAAGACGACAGTTTGCCACAGAGCTAATTTTCAGCGATATTCCAAAATCCGATGCAAAGATCCGGTCGGCTGCGTGTGGAGGGAGATGCTGACCTCACTGCACCTCTCTGTTGGATTCATCATCAAATGTATTAGTTTCCACTGCACCTACAGCGCAGGCACAAATATTATACTGAGTTCAAGGAGAAGGAGAAGATTTCATAAACTCATGTACACAACACAGAAATCACATTATCACATTATTTAAATGTTTAAATGATCGATAGGTTGTTAAGATAAGATATAAGATATCTGAAATAAGAAAAATCATTTCTGTGACATTGCTGCCATATTCAGAAGCAGAAAAAATACCAACAGTAGATCCATATCGATCAGACGCTGCCGGTCAGAGCGCGCAGCCCTGATGAAACCTCCGGCCCTGCGACTCGTCTGCATGCTGTGTTTCAGGAGCCGGTCTGATTCTGCCTCCTGTCTCTGTAACAGCCCTCTTGACACAGTTAGAGGCTGAATGGCCTCTTAAACAGCTGAGTGTGACGCCGCATGCCTGGTGCTCCCCTCCAGGATCTGATGCTGCTGCGAGGCTCCAGTTCTCTACCTGTTCCACACGCTGCTCATCACACATCCTGTATTATATTTACACAACTGCATCCGATGACCTGCTCTGTGGCCACGCAGGTCAGCACAGGTCGCTCCAGTGCAGCTTACAGTGCTGATACCCAACGTAACAGGGAAGAGATGCAGGCTGGCAATAAGTACCAGAGAGAGAGAGAGAGACAGGGTGTGTGTGTGAGAGAGAGAGAGACAGGGTGTGTGTGTGTGTGACAGAGAGAGAGAGAGACAGGGTGTGTGTGTGTGTGGCAGAGAGAGAGAGACAGGGTGTGTGTGACAGAGAGAGAGAGAGACAGGGTGTGTGTGTGTGTGACAGAGAGAGAG
>CAEMYA010000731.1:884765-898632 GCA_903131615.1 Diplodus sargus | reverse complement strand
TATTAACACACTAGTATCAGATGGGGATCCTCCAAACGTCAGATCTCCATATCTAGAAGTTAAAGCTTCTCAGACGGTGGTATGACTGGTTTGGTTTGTCCGTGTCTGTGGTGAACTTTCTATCAGCCGTTGGTCGGATTAAGTTTTCAATTTTAGAAACATCACATTTGACTAAAACTGTAAAACTTTACATTTTTTTAAGTGATCTATTTTTTAACAAAGGAATAATGAAAAGTCTATCCTGTCATGAAAGTAATCAGCTGCATTATTTTGCACTCTTGCATACTAACACACACACAATTTAGTTTTCCTTAGTGGTCTATGTAAAACTATATAAACAACCAGTTTATTTTTGTTGTTCTTCATGTGAGCCACCAGGTGGGAGTGTTAAAACATAAAATGTGGATTTATCTGAACCATGTGATTCCTCTTTCTTGGAGAGTATCACATACTTTAAAATGACACCAGGTAATAGCTCATATTTATATATACCTGGCTTACAGGTTAACATCTAACATATGGAGAAGATTGACACAACTTTAGTATTAATTTATTATACTAATGCATTATTATGCATTTTTAAAATGTACAGTTAGGTTGTTACAGTGTCCTCTGTGTGTGCGTGTGGTGTAAAAGTCTTTGTATAATGTTTCCCGAGTAGAAGAGCCTCTACAGCCGAGTCCAGACTAATGTAGCTCCTACTGACTTGGTTTTTCCTCGGGGGCAACAGAGGAATGTGTGTAAACATTGAAACACCTCCAGTGAGTTCACGAAGTTAAGCTGACTAACCAACTTCACCCCCAGCTGACAAGGCCCCAAGAAAAGTCACACAGAACCCACCAATGAGAGACAAACCCTCCCACAAACATCCACCCAAACACACCTCTGTCTTTATGTTGTAGCAGCAAGAAGACGTTAGCTGGCCGACATTAAATACATAAAACATTCTTTTAAGATGACAAGAAAATGACTTCTATATGGGAATCTGAAAAGGTATGTGTCTGCTGTTTAGCTGTAGTTGTTTGTAGTCACACGTGCAGTGGTTTATTAGCTTTTCCCTCGATGGTGAGGAGACAGAAAATAAGAGAAGTTACTTTATAAGCTAGAATTTTTGGGGGGATGTGAGGAAGCTGCTGTGCATCACTCCAGCGTTTTTCATGATCTCAGTTAGTTGTTAGTTATATGGACGATGATCACCCAACATGCCTACAGACTTGACAGTATTTACATTCCTCCTGGTGATCGTTGTTTATCTTGGAGCTTTCGTTCACAGCATATTGTCGCCGTTGGACTTGGGGGTGTAACTGTGTGACGTTTTGCTTTTCAGCTGATGATCTTTGGCTTCTTCCTGTGTGTGGACGCCTTCCTGTACGTCTTCACCCTGCTTCCCCTCAGGGTGCTGCTGGCTGTGCTCCGCCTCCTCACCCTGCCATGCTGTGGTTTCAGGTCAGAGCCTAAACACACCCTCTCCAACCTATAAACACACAGAACAACACTATGTATTTATCTGGCATACCAAGAGAAATCTACAGACTGAATGTAACCCTGCATAAAATGTCAAATACAGTGAATTCATCAGACAGCAGCACCCAGCCTCGGTATGAGCACACATCTGGCTGCACTAGTAAACTGATTGTCATTTTTCGTGATGATTATTTATCTTTATTGTGTCCAAAATATTTCAACACATTGGACGATTTGATTCTGATTTCAATTGTCACTTCAATATGAACAGATAATTTATTCCATGCTTTGTCCACCGTCTTATAGTTTTCTTCCAAAAGAAACAAGGCATCAAGTGTGATAGCACTGCCACATCTTTTCAGGGTCTTATGATCAACAGCCTACAATACTTGATTTTGGAGCTAATGCTGATTCTTATATAAAGGAGAGCATTGATTTAATGATCCCTTAAATGTTGTCATCAAACACTTGTGACAAAGACATACAGTATGACAGAGGTGGGATATTTTACAGTTTTCATATTAACATTTTGATATTGTTGCAAATCAGGCAGCATATATACGCTGATACTGATGTACCTGTGATATTGACAAACCAATATATTGTTTTGACTCTAGTACGGTCCAATTTTAATAATCTATTTAAAACTCCACTGCAGTGCGATTATCTAAATAATCTAAAATCGTGACGCCCCACGTGAATGAGCAGGATTTGTCTTAAAGTATTTTCCTCTTGGGTTTTTTTTTTACAAGAAGAAACATTGTGAGAAATGTTTGCATTGTTTTCTTTCCTACAACATGTTCTTGTGTAACAATTGTTTACAACTTTATAGAGAAAATCTTCATATTCTGTGCCGTGGTAATGATATATGCTAAAACTATGTGTATATAATATACATAATACAGCTTCTCCACTGCAGTAATGTTTCACCAGTCCATTACTTTTGTTTGCAACATATTCTAACAGCTGCAGTTTTGAACGTAGCATGTCATTTCCTTTTTAACATGGAACCAAAAGATCTGTCCATTTACTTATTGTGTAACTAATGTTCTGTCTCTGACACGAGTTTGCTTTCATGCATCTAGATAAAATGCCTGTAGATATTTTATAGGTCTGGAACATCTGAAAGTTAATTTGATTTCCAGGTCTTGATTATTTTGACAATTGTACAAAAGGTCACAAAAAAGAGAAAAACAAACCTCTGTGTAGCTTTTAGCCAACTGTCAATCAGATCACATGTTGTGATACACTGTGTGTTGTGAATAGTTGTCTTCTGCTATATAAATATGTATCGTGTGTACTATTCTAACTGAAGATCAGTGTAGTAATCATACAGCTTCAAGGAGTATTTACCCCCCGATGGACGCTGCCTGTCCTCCTGCCTGCCTCACCCTCTCTCTGATTCTCCCCTTGCCTTCCTCCCCTGCAGGGCACACACATGCCCGTACTGCAGAAGAAGCAGGTAACGCTCCCTGAAGCCTGTGAAGGCTTCATTAATGTCATCACTGTCTTGACGGTCTCCACGTCCATTCACCAGTTCCTCTTCATCTCCATGTGTCTGTTAATACACAGCTCACGTCATGTTCCATCCTCCCAGCCTGAGCCGACATGTTGGTTCCTCCTAAGTTTTGTTTTTCCACCCAGGGAAGGTTTGCTGAGAGTGCATGCTCATTCTCATCACAATCATGTTGCTTGTCAGTGGTACAGCTGCACATGCTTAAACTGGAGGGCTGCCTACTGTACAGCTCCTTTGGAACGGTTTGTGGTTCATTTGTCTTGTTTAAAGGCGTCGTTTGACAGTTGCTGTGGAGGAAGCTGTTTCCCCTCCCTGTACAGAAACCCCCGGCTGCTATACAATTGCAAAACTGCTTCTTTTTGGTCACAGTTTGGCTTCTCTAACAAGGTTTTGCATCAGAAATCAGCCTTGCTGTTCTTTTTCTGGAGTCCTGATGCCCTCTGTCAGGCTAATACAGTATGAATAGCACATAGTCATGGCTACTTGGAATGCAGCACATAGCTGACTGCTCTCAAACATACATATATTCATGTGTGTTATAATAAGGAGATAATGCTTGTGTAATAGAGATAGTGAGGGCTGCTTTGTACAGGCTACACTACCAGCCGGCTGCAGCAGCTTTGCCTCCAGAAAGCCGTGTGTGTGTGTGTGTGTGTGTGTGTGTGTGTGTCTTTGTCTGTGTGTGTGTGTGTGTGTGTGTGTGTGTGTGTGTACATCGCACATGTTGGGGATAACATGCCTCAGCACCTTATCCAGCTGAATACCAAATCTACTGTTCACCAACACGTTTTTCATAGAAGTGCTTAATTTCCATGAATGAGTCCAGATGTGAGCACTGGGTGGAGCTGTAGCCTCAGAAACCAAACCACCAGACATCTTCACAGTCACAGAGACGCCGTGTGGATAGGAGCCCGATTTTATCTATAATTTATGTGAGTTCACCTCATCAGTGTAACTCCTGATATACTTGATCAATTGTAAACTCAATGTATTTAAGCTAATCTCCAGCTCTTCTTTGGTTGCGTCAGGATTAGTTTATCTGTTGGACAAAAATACCAACATGTTAATGTAGTCATTCACACATTCAGAAGGCACTGAGACGCTCGATTTGAGCTAATTTACACGTCTTCCCAAAATCTGGCACCTTTTTTTTCCGTCTCTCAGACTCGGCTCCTAAAATAGTTCAGATCTTTACACCTTCTAGCCCCCGATGTCTTCCATCTGAATGTCTTTTTCCTCTCTCATGTTTTAAAAGTGTGAGGGCTGAGAAGTAGCCCTGTGATGCAAGATTGATCAACAACCACTTAAGCTAATTAAGGTAATAATGACTGTTAGAGTAGTTCATTGTAGATCTGCCATGTCTTGTGCACTAGTGAGTTGGTTTAGTATTTGTCTGTGTGGTTCATGGTGATTTAGAGGTAGAAGAGGGTTCAGCTTGTGCGATAGTTCACGAGATCGCTGATGTTGAGAGCGATCAGGCTGCAGTCTTTCATCCTGGTGCTGCCGGACTAATTTGCACATGTGAATTATGTGAGTCTCATCACTCTCAATTTCCAAGGAACCGGCATGGACCAAAATGCCTCTGGACACACTGTGTCCTGACATGTGCAAGTACCAGAGATCTTGGTTTGTATTAAAGCAGGAAAAAATGTTGGCGTAGTCAATGACTCCAGTCACAGTTAAACAGTAAAATAAACTGTTTTGAACAATTGTTAGGCAAGAAGAGAGCTGTGCAGTAACAGAAACTCATATTTGTTCAGCACCACTTAGTCTGACTGTCTGATCTTAGTTTTGTGAGCCTGGTTGAACCTTCAGACTGGACACAATTGGATAGAAGTGCAACCAATCAGAGCAACAAAACTTGTAACGTGCATTTTCCAGTTGGTGATTGTCAGTGATTGTATCAGACCCGCCCCCTATTGTGTCAACAGCTGTGGTTGAGTAGACACGGGCCGGTGTGGTAGAACTCTTTCTGAAGAAGAAGAGGGCCAGATGTTTCTGCCATCACAAATAAATCATGAGCTTAGCAGATTTGTCTGGTTACATCTTTGTGCCAATGTTGTAAAATAAACAACCAGCAGCAAACACACCGTCAGCTTGAATGTGTCTTGTTTGGAAACCGTGCTGCTGGTGAATCTTTTCATGGTCGTTTACAGTCAGCTGGGCGAGTGGATAAAACATTTTCCTCTTGCTGGTGTTGGTGGTGGCTGCAGACATATAGACCAGTCACACAGCTGACATGTGGAATCTGCTGGACTTCTTAGAGTTAAGCTCTCTCTCTCTCTCTCTGGCTCTTCCCAGTTATCCCTGTCATAGTAAATACTAAATAACTGGCCCTATGGATTTGTCAGCGCTCCTCTTAACATGCCCCCAAGCTGCTGCTGCCAACCATTTCTTTAAAGCTGCACATGTTTGAAACACATATTACCCATTAAAAGATGTGATGTTGTTCTTAATATCTGTCCAAAAATGCTGAACCCATTACAAATATTTCCATAAAGATATATCCTGAAGCACATACGGTTTTCTTTGTTTGTATGCTGTAATCTGTTTGGTAGATAATAACCACAAAGGTTTAATCTTGAAGAAACACAGAAACAGATGGATTAAAAAGAGATAAAACGTATTACTGAGAAGAGTTTCAGTCCAAAGGAGATAGTAACTTTAATATTTAATGTTGTGTTTTTGTGTTATCGCTGCCTGTTTCCATTTCCTTTATGTGGGATAAAGAATATCTGTTTGTGTGTTCTTACTGTTTCCTCACATTTTATGGGTAGCAGAGACATTTTAGAGCAGGAGTCAGTCATGTTTGTTGTCTGGTGTTGTAAATCAGGGCTTGGCTCACACTACACAGTAACAATGATACCAAGTGTGGAAAAATGTGGGTTTTAATGCTGTAAACACTTGTATGTGTTCATGCAGTCATGATCATATGTTTAGGTAGTAAAACGCTTGTGTTTGTCTGCCTACAGGTGACTTAAATCTGACTACAAACACATTTAATCGTTCACTTAAGATATACAATGACAGGCTGTTGTGTGTGCATGTGAGGGATATAAATCTCAGCATGCAAATCTGTGTTACAATGTTCTGAAAGGTTAGTTAAGTGTGTTTTTATATTCATGAGTTGTGTGTGTGTGTGTGTGTGTGTGTGTGTGTGTGTGTGTGTGTGTGTGTGTGTGTGTGTGTGTGTGTGTGGTCAGCGGGTCTCGGCTGCTGCAGCCAGCGCAGGTGTGTGACATGCTGAAGGGTCTGATCCTGGTGCTGTGCTTCTCCATGATGCACTACGTCGATTACTCCATGATGTACCACCTGATCAGAGGACAGTCTGTCATCAAACTCTACCTCATCTACAACATGTTGGAGGTACCTCACACAAGAAAGAAGTTAAGAATAAAAACGCAAGATATGCCAAAGAGAGAAATTGATTTTCATGAGTGACAAAGCTCGCTGAAGCCCAGAGATAGATTGTAAATGTAAGGGTAGGATCTCACCCTGACAGAGAACTATATTGGATTGGATTCTGGAAACAAAAACCAAACATCAAAAATACAGTAAATAACCAGATGAATTCATGTAGGTACGATAAAAGGGAACATTAACTAAAGTTCTGGTTGGAATACATGCCTGTATTAATGTATGAAGTAATGGTCTGATGTGTTTTTCCTCTGTCAGGTGGCCGACCGCCTCTTCTCTTCCTTTGGTCAAGACATCCTGGACGCTCTCTACTGGACGGCCACAGAACCCAAAGAACGGAAAAGAGACAGTATCGGAGTCATTCCTCACTTCATCATGGCCGTCTTTTATGTCTGTATCCTTCTTTGAATCCGTGGTAGGATTAACAGTTTTTTAAGTCTGAGTACTTGAACTAAACTGATTCGAATTCTCTTTACTTTCTAACTTTCGAGCACAATGTTTGATGGACGTTGTACAGTTACAGTCTGATGAAATGTCCATAACTGTTTCTTTATGAGCTGTGTTATGCTGAAAATAATGAATGAAGCCATTAAGTGCAGAATGACTTGGCTGACAGTCACCAGAATGAACTCCAAGATACGTTGAAAGATCTCATTACTGTTGATGGTCACAGCTCAGCTGTTTTCAGGTTGAACTAGTGGTTTTCATTAGAAGGCAGTCTGTGTAACTATCAAGACGTGTTGTGTTTAATTTAGTTTTAATGAAAAGAGATTTGTTTTCCTGAGAGGCTGTTTGTCAGTCCTTCATGCCATCCTCATCATGGTCCAAGCCTCCACCCTCAACGTCGCCTTCAACTCACACAACAAGTCCCTGCTCACCATCATGATGTCCAACAACGTCAGTAGACACACACACACACACACACACACACACACACACACACAGAAAGATAATGTATTTCGCAACAATCTGCCTGCTTGATTGTTTAAGCAGCTGCATTGTTCCACAAACAAAATCCATGTACATATGCTCACAAACTACGTTTAACTTAAGTCATTTGTATGCAGATGCATCCCATTAAAATCCTACTTGGCACATTGATGATGAAATGTTTGTGTTGCAGCTGCAACAAGATTCTTTGTGTTGTATTTTCCGGCTCATTTGCTTTCTTTCTTTCTTTCTTCTTCTCTTTCTTCTTCACAGTTTGTGGAGATCAAAGGAAGTGTGTTCAAGAAATTTGAAAAGAACAACTTATTCCAAATGTCCAACAGTGGTAAGAGATTTAATTTACTGACAGCAGTTGCACTTTTAATACAAAATAATAATAAAAAAACATGTGTAAACATACTGGTGTGCTTTAATATAGTTGGGTTCTTCTGTGGTGTTGCCATTCTGCATAGAAGTTACAAAATGTAAAAATATTCAGAGTTTGTGTTCTGTGGTTATCAAGTGCTGTATAAACCTTCACTGCTTTACTGCTTCACTGCTTTACTGCTACTCCTGAGTGTACACAATGGGAGATGATTAATTTACTGAGAGGATCAGTATGATGATCAGTTTCAGCATTGGTCAGTATTTCAAGCATCCGGTTGTAATGACTGTCTGATACCAGGCAGCACGTTTTTTGCTGACTTTATATTCTGAAGGGTTAGACTTTACTGACCTCTGCTACTTCACAGTCAATCATGTGGATGACACATGAACTTTTCTGGATAGATGTATGACTGACGTTTATTTAACCTTTTGTGAAATGTTTTTCTTAAATGCTGTTAAAAGCATCAAACTGTAAAATACATTAATTCAAAACTAGCACGGACCCAACTTAAAGGGTTTATCTCTTTTTTATATACAACCCTTTAACAAATGTATCAGTTTGGCTTTGACAGACTAACACAGAGATATTAAATGAATGCGTGTTTCCCTTTTGATTCCCTGAGGCTTACAGTAGTCTAATGACAGCAGAGAACAACAAGTTCAGTTGTTTACGGAGCTGAGCAGGGTCTAACTGTCATTATCAGTAGAAATGATGGTGTGCTGAACATCTACAGCTGTGTCTTCAAATTATATAGATGATGTTTTGTCAGAGTGCGATATTGTGATTATACTGAAATCCACAGTAACAGTGAAATGCTGCTAGAATGTAAGAACAATGATTTATTTCAGACTTCTCAGAGCATAAAACTGACTTATACCCTTTAACACCTCAGCTGCAGCACCAGGATACTAATCATGGGTGAAAGCAACTTCACTGCAGTCGTGTCTTAAATGTTGCTGCTTCTGTTCCAAGTTGAGATTGTAATCACACATTTCTTTCTTTCTTAATATCTGTAGATATCAAGGAACGATTCACAAGCTACGTTCTCCTGCTCATTGTTTGTCTCAGGAATATGGAGCAGTTTGCATGGAACCCAGGTAATGATGTGTTTCTGCAGTTTAGTAGTTTATTTTAATACGTTGTAGTAAATTCAAACAGACAGCATTCTGCCCCAGGTCTGTTCACCGTCGTGCTTCTGAATTTTTGAAAACCTCCACAAATGGTCAGTGCTTGTCATGACAAAATATTCAGAAAATCTGCTGAGCAGCTCCTTCCCTGCTGTTGTGCTTGTGGTTGACCCAGTGCAACACCTTTGGGATCTGTCTCTGCAGCAGACCTCAGAGCAGAGTGAGGGGTGGGAGCTGGGAGTGGTGTGACAGCCCTCTGAAAACAGTCAGCTCCTTCTGCCAGTCTCAGAGCCTCACACACACACACACACACACACACACACACACACACACACACACAATGACAGACGTGGCCCGTCAGCAGAAATCATAACACTGATGTGCTAATACTAGCAGAGCTGCAGCCTTCTGTTGCTAAAGCAGAACACAAACCACGCTGGTGATTCCCCATAAATCAACTTAACCTCCATCCTGCATTAGTGACGCCTGCCATCTTTGTTTACATTCGACAGAACTAACTTCAGCTCAGCAAGCTGACCTGAGATAAACACTTTTTGATGGTTAAAATCAGCTTCAATATTTGAGTGATGAAAACATGAATGCAACAATAATTATAATCCAATACTATAATGTTCAGTATGTGCCACTGCTTAATGTGTTCTTCAAGCATTTTTGATGCTAACACATTTCTACTTGAATGTATTTTTCCACTGAGGTACTGCTGCTTTTATTTAAGTGTACAATCAGAGTGCTTCTCAGTCACCCTCAGCTAAATGGTGCATTTAGTGTCTTTCAGCTCTTTGTTTTAGTTTTTTTGACCACAACTCTACTATTTTGAGTGAGTTTCCGTCGTGGTTTTTTGGACTAAAAAGAAAAATGAATAAAAGAATAGTGATATTTGGAGTTATATTTGTCAGGTGGACAGAAACAAAACTCCAGTGAATGCTGATGCTGCTTTGTGTGCTAGATGTGCGAAGCTGCCAGCACATTGAGTCCTGTATCAGAAACTCTGAACACAGCATCACTATTAGTACAGCCAACATAGTAAGTAATTCACTATTAGCCAACATAGTAAGTGATTGTATCTGCAGCTGATGCTCTGGTGGAGCTTCCATAACAGGAGCCAAAATAAAAGTAGACTGGTTGTACCTTGAATCTGGTGTGTTGGGCAGAATGAAGACCATATCCAGAGAAGATTTTATGAGCATGTGCACTCTCCCAAAGAAAATATTCCAAGCATGACTTTATCTACATATCACAAAGTTTCTTGTGCCATTTTCCCCTCAGACCACCTGTGGGTGTTGTTCCCCGATGTCTTCATGGTCGTCCTGTCTGAGGTTGCTGTTGACATCATTAAACATGCTTTCATCACCAAATTCAACGACATCACTGCAGATGTAAGGACCAAACCTGATATTTAGGAGTCTTAAAATAGCCTGATTCACCAGATAACAGCCTGTCACACACAGACCAGTTGGCTGCCATGTTCCATCGTTATTCTCTTCTCCTTCCCAGGTGTACAGTGAATACAGAGCCAGTTTGGCCTTTGATCTCGTCAGCAGTCGACAGAAGAACGTAAGCAACTCTTTCTTTCATATCACTGTCATTATTCTTCCAGAAGCAGCATTGAGCCTACACAGCTAATCAATGTAGTTAAGTCCTAGGCTGTAATCTGTGCTTGTCCATCATTGTGTAGGCTTGTACGGACTACAGCGACTCAGTGGCCCGGAGGATGGGCTTCATCCCTTTGCCTTTGGCTGTTCTGGTAAGAGATGCTGCTCTTTGTTGCTATTCAGGCACTAAATACCAGAAGAGAGTGAGTCATTATCACATTAACGTTAGCCAGAACATCCTGCAAACTTGTACCTGATGTTTATTCTCACTGTTGTTTAAATTAATCGATTTATTCTGCTTTTTATTGTTTTAACAGCTTATTCGAGTGGTAATGAGCTCTGTGAAGGTGCAGGGAGCTCTTTCCTACACATGTGTGTTCCTCTTTTATCTAGGGTAAGTCCACTAACGTTACATGAATGTTACATGACTTTGTTGTAGATTGCTGTGCCCAGCATCCAACATTTCTGGACCTTTGAGCCTTATATCACTGTACTTGTTCAGTTAATTGTGGCATCTTCATTTTACATATGCTGCATATATTTTAAGCTGACAGTAAAAATGCAGCTGAAAAAGAGATTTAAAGGCTGAAAGTGATTTTAGTTGTGTAAATTGTTAATTCACATTAATCTGGTGATCAGATATGTTGTTATGCCGCCCTCTCCTCATCGAAGTGGAAGCTTAAACCATTGAAATTGAGGTCAAAGTCTATATTTCCATATTTCTAAATCTCAACACTGCATTCGTTTAGTCATATATCAGTGAATATTTAAATGTTAATGATTTGTGTTTGATGAAAGTGTGTCTAATATGCACAGAGACTCTGGTGTTGTAAACAGACATGCTTGCAGAGTCTGAATGCACACTAACACGAGCAGTCACTGTCATAAACACACACTGATATTCAGAGACACACAAAGTTACATAAGCATTAACACTGTGCCCTCACGTTCTCGCTGTGCTGAGCTGCTGATTGCATCGCTCATTCTCATTTGCCAGATCCCATTGGGCTCGTACCATTGAAGAGTTTCCCTCAGGGTGAAGAATACAATGTTGTCATCTGTAGTGGCATCTCTGGCCTTCCCCACCCCCTGATTTAAAAATAGCTCTCTGGCTTGAACAGACTGCTTTGCTTTGGCAAAGATTCAGCCATGCTGACTCTCAGTCCGAAACGCCCTGTCACAGCGCGCGGTGGTCCACAGACCCAAATGTGTCTGTCTCTCTCTCATCACGGTGACACAGGCCGGGCCTCGTAGCAAAGCCCAGAAACACGGAGGGATGGTACGCATCAACGTCCTGGTGTCAGTGGTGGGATGTGAACGTTGGCGATCGAGACCAGATGTTAGTGGGGGTTTATTATAGCTGCAGCCCAGCTCAAGACAGCACTGTGATAACTCTGTGATAGTAGCAAGGAAGATTTGATTGGGCTGTTCATTTGTGACTAAAGTGATCATCCATTATTATTTTTTTTTTAATATTTCCTTTAAAAAGGAACCAAATTCTATATCTTTCCAAATTATGGAAATATATATTTCAATACAACGGCTGCAATAACAGTCAGCCAATGTAAAGTGTTTAAACATAGTCAACATTCCAATATCCTGTGATTATTGATTTCACAAATTAAAGCTCCCATCAGCAGATAAGATGTTTATAGTACGTGTGGCAGTACGTCAGAGTTTGGAATGCTGTGTCACGTTTTTATTGTCTTGTTATTAATCTAATGAAGTTGATTAAATAGAAGATTATTGAAACTCCAAGCTAGTTTTTGAATCAGGGGAAATAGTTTTTAATTCAGTGTTACTGAGCACTTATTCCACTCAGAAATGCATCTTTCTAAAGAGCAGCCTTCTCCCCCTCAGGCTGGTTTCTCTGAAAGTGTTGAACAGCATCGTGCTGCTTGGGAAGTCGTGTGTTTACGTCAAGAGAGCCAACATGGAGGACAAACTGTTCGAGAGGCCCTCCACCGCTCCACCCTCCTCTGGGAAACCCCCCAGCAAACCTGACCAGGAGAGATGTCCAACACCTCCAGGTAAGAGACTTCTTTCATAACTTACCAGTCTTGTAAATGTGCTTTTTAAGAAGGCGGTGTGTATATGCCAAACATCAAGCCCTGGAAATGTGGTGCATGCACTGCACATAAACATGATGTAGACTGGCCAACAAAATATATAATGCATCCCATAAAAAGCACCTCGTACATGCAGTTGTATTAGAGCTACTAACAGATGTTTGGAAATGACAAATGAAAGTTACAGATTAAAGCAAACAAACTGCTGGATGTGGAAGTTCACCGTATCATCTTAAATGTGATGATATGTCGACATTGTTCTCACAGCTTGTCTTTGCTAAGCTCGATGCAAAGTATGTCACTATATGTGAGATTCAGCCATCGTTATGATGAAAAGAAAATGGAGAACTTGAGGTCTGTTGGAAAAAAGGCACACAGGTTGATATAGTTACAGAACGACTGATCCAAATCATTTCACACAGTTATTCAAACATCTCAGCTTGATAACAGTCCGTCCTTCTCACTAATTACACCAGAATCAGAGTTCCTAAAATCAAGGAAAAGCTGAGTAGTCCTTGAATATTGAGTTGAATTCAGGCCTGATTATAAATACATTTGGATTTGTCAATGGACCCTTCTTGTTCTAACCAGTATTCTGATGATGAACTTTGTGTGTAATGGGTTTTTATAGCATGATAAACAGAATAATGACCCATTAAAATAAGTCCCTTGGCTGTTAATACAAGACCTCCCGCTGTCTGTTCTGAACGAATACATTTTAACCAATAATCTCAAAATAAATGCTGGTACATTAGATGTAGAAATTTCATCGTGCACTCATGTCTTCAGCATGAAAAATTCAGGAAGTTCAGTTGAGGTTATCACGCGTTGTGAACACAATTTAGATTTTAGATGTTTGCAGCTACGGTGCCAGAAACAACTGAGAATATGTTGAATATATTTATTTTGAATCACACAAACACTTTTCATCACAAAACATCAGCTTCAAATATTCTACCGGCGTAACATTTGGGAAGTACCATCCTGTTTTGATATGAAAGAGTCGAGACCTTAGAGAGGATCCTGGTGCTTCTCAGGAACAGAACTCACTAAATGAGAAGTCCTGGGATTTAATCTCGTCTGTGAACTATGTGCATGTTGCTCTCCGCCTCCCGTCCCTCTGCACTGTTACACACTTGGTCTAAAAAAATCTTACAAAGACTCAGTAAATGTACAAAGGAAACAAAACACTTTTGTTTATATCTCACACTGGGTGGAAAATAGTCATTAACATAACTGAATGTTTCTAGTTAATGTTTGTCTGTGTTGGTCCCTCAAACGCAGCAAAGCTTCTCAAGCAAACCTAAGATAACTCACCTTAAAGTGAAACTCTCACCAAAATGCAA
>CAEMYA010000731.1:868880-884269 GCA_903131615.1 Diplodus sargus | reverse complement strand
TGATAAACAGAATAATGACCCATTAAAATAAGTCCCTTGGCTGTTAATACAAGACCTCCCGCTGTCTGTTCTGAACGAATACATTTTAACCAATAATCTCAAAATAAATGCTGGTACATTAGATGTTGAAATTTCATCGTGCACTCATGTCTTCAGCATGAAAAATTCAGGAAGTTCAGTTGAGGTTATCACGCATTGTGAACACAATTTAGATTTTGGATGTTTGCAGCTACGGTGCCAGAAACAACCGAGAATATGTTGAATATATTTATTTTGAATCACACAAACACTTTTCATCACAAAACATCAGCTTCAAATATTCTACCGGCGTAACATTTGGGAAGTACCGTCCTGTTTTGATATGAAAGAGTGGAGACCTTAGAGAGGATCCTGGTGCTTCTCAGGAACAGAACTCACTAAATGAGACGTCCTGGGATTTAATCTCGTCTGTGAACTATGTGCATGTTGCTCTCCGCCTCCCGTCCCTCTGCACTGTTACACACTTGGTCTAAAAAAATCTTACAAAGACTCAGTAAATGTACAAAGGAAGCAAAACACTTTTGTTTATATCTCACACTGGGTGGAAAATATTCATTAACATATTTGAATGTTTCTAGTTAATGTTTGTCTGTGTTGGTCCCTCAAACGCAGCAAAGCTTCTCAAGCATACCTAAGATAACTCACCTTCAAGTGAAACTCTCACCAAAATGCAACCCAGGCTTTTTTTGTGAATGTCTATGAGTCAAACCTTTGTGTAAAAGCATAATTGCGACAAAAGAGGCACTTTTATGATTGACCGTATTTTTGTTTTAGGGTCAAACTCATTTTCAATGGGAGTGCTACGGGCACTTTAGCGATAGCATCAAAATCTCTATGTTTAAAACAGTGAGAAGGCTCGACACAACATGAAACTTTGCTCGTAGTATCACCAGGGTCTCTACACATGAACACGAGCACTGAGAACATTGTTTGTGTACACAGAGTTACTAAAAAGAAGGTTTTTGAACAACTCACGTTAGCAGCAGCTTGTTCCGCTCGCCGCCGTCCTGCCAGTGGAGAAGTGTCGATCTCAGAATGTGACGTAACCTGGAGGACAGTTAAGGTGGAACTGCTGTCTTCCAGCAACAACTATCCACACGAGATCTCACGTGACTTTTCTCGCTTTTGGTTTTAGTTTTGTTTCTTACATGAGGCTCCTTTTTCAACTTCAAGGCCAATATTGTTTTTCGCTAACAACAAAACAAAGAATTATCCTGCATTTACAAGCCTGGGTTGCTTTTGGCGAGAGTTTCGCTTTAGCCTGAACTTGTATCCAGGCAGATTTGTCAGCAGGTAGCAGCTGAGTGTCAGGCAGCTAATAGTCACATCCACTGTGAGGTGCTGCAGAAATCAGACCTGTGACCTTTTTAGTTCCTTCTACATGAATCTCAGTGTTGACTTTTAGATGTTGAGTTTGAGTCCAAAACATTTTCAGGTTGCAACACATTAATGTTTTCAAACTGATTTTGTTGCACACAGTCAGACTATATATAGATGTTGGACGTCATTGTGTCTTTTCTTTCCTTCCTGTCTTTGTCATTATATCCACATTACATTAGTGAAAGTAATAGTGAACATTCACTATTGTTGCCGTTAAAATAAGTCCATTGGCTGTTAACACAAGACTTTATTGATATCAAGACAATGTTATTTTGTCGCCCACTCCTATTATTTATGAAGTGCTTTTGAGGAGATTTCAAAATATTAAGATTCACATTTAGCGTCATAATATAGCTTAAAAATATTGCATTATTATTTATTTATCTACAATATCTACAATTGTTTGATTCGGTCTATATGACAGACATCTAAAATAAATAACCAACAAAACAAACCCTCAGTCCAATATTCAGATATTTAAAAATGAGTTTTCCTCATTAACGTTCCTGTAAATATCGTGACACTTGAACAGGTCGTGTATCTGAGACTCACACACACTCACAATCAGACACACAGATTTGGAGGTGGCAGTATCTCCCTGTCATCCGCAGCCAAATCCCTGCGGATCTTTTCTCCCCTGTGCCACAGACTCTCCTGCTGCGCTCAGTCAGGAGCTTTAAAATGACAAAGATCCCGCTGGTGCATCGCGTCATATCAAACATCAAAGCTGCGACTACCGCCCAGGATTCAAACGAATCTGGATCCCCAGAAAGCAGCAGCTACAAGGCTTAAGGCGCCTCTAACATATAGAGCATAATAATAACGATTCTGAGGCGGTGGGAAATGAATGCCAGTCTCCTTCTGCTTCCTACACATACAGCTGCTGGGATTTGAACCAACCACCTCACATATAGTGCTCACTTCTCTATATTAAACCAGTTGGGTCTGTGCCTCCAGCTTCACCTGCTGCTCCAGTAGATTCACTGCACAATTATGTTCATCTGCATCTCCTTGTCTTTACAGTGTTTTGCATTCACATAAAACCAGATATGCCATCTGCCTATACTGCATGTTTTTGTCCAGAGGGCAGAAATGGGTAATGAGCGGTTTCACATCAGCCACTTCAAGCCCCATATGGTGTTTAACTTTTATCAAAGCTCACATATCTTCCAGAGGAGAACTCTCATTTATACAGTGTGTGACTCAGATAACATTTCTTCCAAATCTTTTTTTAACGTGCACCCTGAAGGACTCTACGGCTCCGTTATTTACACACGTCATTAAAACCCAGACAGAAGGGGTGTGATTTCAAGAAATGCGACTACATTCTGACTAAAATAAAAAGAATAGCTAGCTGCTAACTTTGTGTGCCTGCTGTTTGGTGCTGGGCCGGCAGTGAACAGCAGGTCCATCAGAGCGTGCTGTTGAAAACTGCCTGCGAAGGACAGCGACTAACAATTGTTTTCATTATTGATAAATTGCAGATTATTTGATCAATTAATCATTTAGTCTATAAAATGTCACAAAAAAATATGAAAAATGCTCATTACAATTTCCCAGAACAGAAAAGTGACGTCTTCAGATTCTTTCTTTTGTCAAACCAACAGTTCAAAATCCACAAAATCTTCATCCGCTATCGTAAATGACAAAGTGGCAAATCCTCACATTTAAGAAGCAGAATCAGCAAATATTTCAACATGACTTTTTAGCTCAAATGATTAATCGATTATCAAAATAGTTGGCAAATAATTTTATTTTGATTGACTCATCAGCAAAACGCTGAGAGTGTACCAAAGCAATGAGCTTAAAAGATGATAAAATAACTGCAGATGGATGAAAATCCTCTGTGGGTTCATCAGCAACATCACAGTGCAGGAAAAAAAAAAATCGGGTTTGCCCAGAGATCAAACATCCAGTTCACTGAATCTAACACAGGCACAACTTTCACTCAGTCACACTAACGACAGGTCTGCTAGCCGATATCAGAAAGACATACACCTACACCCCCATCGGCATGGAAAAAAGTTCAGGCTCAGGATCTGTTTTTGCAGTCACGCCTGCACACATACACTATAATGCCAAGATGGGTCCAGTAATGGTCCCAGGTGTCTAAACTGAGCATCAGACGCGAAAGGTGATTTGGTGCATTCGGTCACAGCGGAAGGTAACAGTTGCTGTCTGGGTTTTGGACAATGCATTTGCACAGAAGAAGAATAAGTCTGTATTTGACTAGAACTTACATAATGGACATGAGTCCCAGGACGGGATGATGAGGCTCTCTGTGGCATCGAGGTTTCAGAACCAAGGGAACCGGCTCTTCAGCAGCCACATAACAAATACAGTGCAGAGTTGTGTTGCCTACTTTCTGCATACTAACATGAATACACTTGTGCAGCTCACTTAGATCAATAACTGTTAGCAGAGGCTTTTTAGCTGTAGCCTACTTCAATATGACAAATGACCTCACAGCTCAACTGTTCAGTGCTTTTTAAATGTCGTACCTGTTTGTTTGTCTGACAGCAAAAAACAGATAAAAGGAAAATAACAGCGCTGCTGATTCTTACAGAGAGAATATCATATTATTAAGTATGTTAGTTTGATTCCTGGAGACATTTTGTCCTTCACAAATTACAGACCTGGCAGGTTAAACAGGATTGAGGTCGCAGACGACCTCCACAGTTCTTGTACCAGCCGACCTGTTCTGCTTTCTTTGTGCCAGTTAGACGACTTCTACATTGTGTTCATAGATGTTGATCCCATCAGAATACAACTGTATGATCAGACAACGTGTTCATCTCATCTGGTGTTGGCAAATAGATGAAAGTTAAACTGAAGCAAAGAAAGTTCTGATGGGGAAAGTGAGAGACGTCTGTACTTGTTTATTTATTGACTATCAACAGACGAGCCTGATTAGAAATTCCTCCTCGATTCACTGAATTATTCAGGCAGAACCAAAATCATTTAACACCAAAACCTGACACCTTCTAATATGGAGTTGGCCAACAGTGTCTGTGTTCATGGCTTCTATCATGCTTGAAGCTTTTGATGGTGCCTTACTGTAACTCTCTATAAGCCCGGTGGGTCGCAGTGGTTCTGTTCAGCAAAGTGTTGGTTCAGCTCTTGCTACAGTAAGAATTGGAAGTCTGCTGTAGCCTGATAGCCTGCGGCTGGCCGCTGTCTCTGTGGACGGCCTTGTTAATATCCAATGCTGCTCAATTCTCTCTAATATGATGAATTATTCTGTTTGGTTGATTTGATAATACACTGTGTGCTCAGAGTTAAAAGACTTTGCAGTGTTGTGATAAGAACCAACTGAGCTTCTCAGTGGTCCGTGTCAGCTTTGTTTTCTGGCTCCATTAATTCTTGTCCCTCCGTGCTGCTTTGAAACCGAGCGGTCAGGTGGGTGTGCGTTGGCTCACTCGAGGACCCGGCAGGTTGAATCACTCTCCGTCATTCAAGCCAGAACACCTTCGCTTCTTCTGTTCGAGGCTAGAGACGACACATGCTGCCTCTTCTTCCTCAGAGTAATCGAAAGGCATCTTTTCTTTTATCAGCCTCTCACTTCTCTTGTGTTTCTTGGCAGATGTGTAACTTAGATGATCAGTCAGTCTGGAATCAAACTCAAACCTGCTTAAAGACGGCTGACAAATGTGTCTTCTCATCGTTGTGTTAAAGTCAGTGACGTGTCTGCGGTGGAGACGAATGCACCAGGCTGGCTGTTTGCCATCTGCTCCCAGTCTTTATGTCAGGCGGACGTGACTGGTATCATTCTTTCTCTCAAATTCTCTGGAAGAAAGAAAAGACCCATTTTTTCTGCCATGTTGAGACAACTAATGTTATTTTGCTGTTACAAACGTCTGTTAAATGTTGGGGCTTGTCTTCACACGAGGCGTTTCAGCTGCGCTTTTCAGTCATCCAACTTGTGCATCTGATGGAACAGATTTGGTTCTATTTTAGTCATGTAAGCTGTAGACGGGCTGCGTCACAGCTCACATCTCCTGCTGCTTTACATGCAGAAATATGTCCTCAAGCACATCTTTTCACTTCACGTCTATTTTCTCCTGTTTTATGCCTGTAACAACAGTGATTGTGTGTTGGGCTCGAAAAACCCAAAATGAATTCATCAATAGGGAATTTCTTTTCATCCATAGGATTTGATTGTGTCTATACACGGTACCGGCTCGCTCGCTCGCTCGGTGAGGGAGTGAGGAGCTGTGACAAAGTGCTGCTTCTCATCGTGTGTCTCATTTGTTTTGTTTGGAGTTACAGCTCATTAGAAAGTTCAGTGCAGAGCCTCTCAAACAGTTACAAGTTAGAAATTCCCATATCGTGACAGTATTTTGTTCTACTATTCTTTCCAGGTGAATCCAAGGTGGATAAGAGGTCTGCCAAACCCTGCAGCCCACCGTCGTCTTCCTCCTCCTCTTCCTCATCTGTGACCACCCAGCCGATTCCCAGGACTGACCTGTTCCCTGCCCCGCCCGCTGCCGCCTCCCCTGCTGCTCCAGCAAGCCGTCCTCCAACTCCTCCACCTGAGCCTGTACAACCTTTACCATCACTCTCCAAAGAAGAGGAGGGCGATGCACAAGGAGCCTCTGAACTGAAACACAGGACTCCCAAAGAAGATCTGCTGGAGATCGACCGCTTCACAATCTGTGGTAACCGCATCGACTGAGCAGCGGCAGCCGCTAGTGTAGCGATTAACCACTCAGGAAAGACGGAGCGCAGAGGGCTCTCCTGGCCAACAGCAGCAGAGTGCTGAGTATTTATTAAAGTCGGTGGCAATACAGTAAGTTATTGTGGACATGGACGCTCGGTGTCAGGTGATCCTGCTGCTCTCAGAGCCTGAAGCCCAGAAGTTTGACAAGGAAAACTTCAGCTGGCTGACGAACAGCAGGAGGCAGAAAGTGACTGCGACTGTGACTTCATCAGGATGAACTGTCATCTCAGAGTGTGTGTGTGTGTGTGTGTGTGTGTGTGTGTGTGTGTGTGTGTGTGTGTCAGCACACAAGCACTTCCTGTCTGAGCAGCACTGGGACCAGACAGATGATTTTCTGGGTTTGTTCAGCAGCCACAAAACAAACTGTCACACTCCCGTTAAAGGAAACGGCTAAATCACGTTTCACTGCTTCAGGTGTTTCATTAGGTTTCGTTCAACGTATCGGTCAAATCTGTGAACAAAAACAGCCTGTTTTTAAACGCAGCACAGCCTTTCCATCAGACACTGGGGTTCATGAAGAGCTGAGTGAAGAAATTTGGATCTGGAAGCTGAAAAGTGGAAAAGCTTCTCGCAGGTCCTGCACAAATGATTGTAAGAGAAATCTGGTGGGACACAAAGTCACTAACAGGCCAGAAAAACAGAAACTAACTGATGTTAATGGAGACTTTTCTTTAATGTTGAGTTTTTGTTTTGTGAATTACATCCAAATTTATCTTCCCAGGTCAAACTGTCCACACTGGTGACGAGGGGTCACAAACAGACCCCTTAAAGCCTGTTAGTCCCACACTGATAATATTAGAGTCTGCGCTTCATGCTCGCTCCATTAATCGCTCAGTTCTGGTTGGAATTTTAAAACGAAGCATCGTTTTTTATTAGTTGATGAAGTCGTGACTTTTCATCAAAGCCTTAAGTAGAGCCTTTAGTTTACACCGCCAGCAGATGAAGTCATTTGCTGCCCACACGGCGGCCTCAGCGTTCATTAAAGCAACCAGTCAGCTGACGGAGGCTGCTGGTCAAAAGCTGCCGACAGTAAAGCTGCTTCAGCTTACAAAGCCAGGCGTATTTCACAGGTCCATTAAAAAAAAGACAACTTGTAGTTTGTCAATAAATGCTGAAGATAATCGAAGTAACTTCTTGCTTAGGGTACATTTTCTAATGGCTTTATATTCAGTATATTAGGAGACAAATCTTTATCTGAAAATCATTTATTATAGTTAGAAAAAAGGTTATTATCACTTCAATCACATCCTCCACCAAGTAACCAGTCATTTCATTATAAAATGATATTTCATTCATTATTCGTCTTGAGAATGTTTGCACTGACGACCGTGTTGTCTTAAATACGACGTGTTTCCCATCCGACGCTCCAGCAATGTTCTGATGTTTACATCGTAGAAATTAGAAGCAATATTTCCACGACAGAATGCCTTTTTTTGCATGTGTGTTTTACATTTTGTTGACTGACCTTTGTGAAATTGTTTGCTAAGATTTAAACTTTTCATTCATTGCGATGAAACATCTGTAAATTCAATATTTAAGAGACTAATAATATCATATTTCATTTGTGACCCATGTTTGTAACTGATTGAAAACAAATATTATATATTATCTCTGAGAGTTTAACTCAGTGCCATCGAGGTCCAGCAGCCATGCCAAATATTCAACTTGTGTTGGAGCTCAAATTGATCAATGATGGTACGTCATGTAGCACTTTATGGTTTCTTCAGTGTTACGTTTTCCATTTTCATAAAGTGATTCAACAGTAGTTTTGTGCTGCAAGCTGAGAAGTTTTAACAGAATTAATTAGAGTACGGTACAAAATGTAACACTGTGGGTAATCGCCTTTAATTACAAGTAAATCCCAGTAAGTTTTAAAATCATCTACAACAGAAATCACTTTTCTTTGAGTTTAATTATTTCTCAGTTTATTTTGTAACTTAAATGTGACTTTCTGCCTGGTAACAACAGTCTGACGTGTGACTGGCAGTAATATTTAAAGTTGCCTCAGCAGAAGCTGTTGGAATAAAAACTCATGTTTTACTTTGAGCAGAAGGACGATGTATATAACATGAACACATATCAGGATTCATGTGAGTGTGTTTTAAAGAATAGAGGTTCTTTATAATGTTCATTACTGTTGTAATGAGATAGAAGATTGTTCTATTTTTGGAGCTGCCAGCTGTGATATGAAAAAACATGAAGTCTGATTCTCCTCAGTCCTTCATGTGATTTTGTCAAATGTCTCGTCTCCAGCGGTGTGAGCTCGGTCCGCTGTCAGCTGGCTGAGCCTCGCTGGTTCTGGTTCCAGTCCGCCGTGGACAGCAGCCACAGCTGGACCCGGCTGGACTCGACCGAGCTGACGGAGATGAGACCGATGTGTTCTGATGCGAGCTGCGATGGTCCAGTACACTGCCTGCTTTGTGTCATCAGTTTGGTTCCTTATTTAATTCCTACCTCGATATTGTATGAAAATGCCCCCTTTTAGATTAATAAAAGTTTGTTTATTAACTGCGTCGTGTTTTTGTGAGCAGAACTATATATTTCAAACATTTCCCACATTTTTGTCAAAGTCTCTGAGCCTCAGACGTGTTGCTGTTCAGGTCAGCTTCCTCATTTGGAGTCAGACAAACTTCCTACAGATGTGAAACTACAACTAAAGTTTCAGTCAGCAACACCAAACTCACTTCCCTGAGTGAGTTTTTGTTCCGGTGTGAAACTGAGAGGGGGAAAATATTTCAGGAGAAGACAGAAAAAGTTATAACTTTTTGTTGTTCGCGTGTGAAACAGCATTTTTCTTTTTCTAGAGGGAAATTCTTTGTATCTTTAAACCAAATATCTTTTCTTCAAGAGGAAATTATTTTACATGTGAAACGGGGTGAAAAAAAATAATTACAGAGAAGTAGAAATGTTTTTCCGCATGCATGAAACCGAGTGAAATGTTTTTTTAGCAGGATCATTTTTTATGTTTGAAAACATGAGTAAATATTTTTCAGTAGAAAAACATTTTTCTTTTCTCTCTGCTAAATGAAAATGGAGTTGCGTTTCTTTTTCAGCCCATCCACACTGACGACTGCCACGTGGTGTTCAGTATGTTCCTTAAGGAAACTTCGACGTGCAGTTGAAGTGAACCAGCAAACTCGTGATTTCTGGACCAGCCGCTCGACCCGCCGAGCTCTGCTGCACGTAGCTCCCTGTTTGGTTTCCTCTCCGCTTAATCTGTCCAATAAAACTGAAAACAGTTTTTTTTTAAACTGAGTTTTACACGCTCACTTGATTTGTTACGCCTGAGTATTTAATGAGCCAATCATGTCGCAGTGACAAATTTAAGCATGGAGGTATTTCAGAAACCTGATCTAAGTGACTTTGTGAGAATCAGAGGAGATCAGCTGTTTCTGAAACACTCAGACGACAGCGTCCAGACTGATAACTGCAGAAAACAAAACATCTCCAGTGTCAGTTCTGTGGGAGAAATCGCTTTGTGAATGAGAGTTTTCAAAGAATTGGCCGGACTGGTTCAAGCTGACAGGAATGTTAGGAACTCTAATGAGCAGGAGTTTAAATGCTGCTGAGTCCAGAACACAGACACTGGAGATGTACACTGTAAATTATTTCCCCGTTAATTTACAGTAAAATACTGGCAGCTGCAGTTGCCAGCATGATACTGTTATTCTACAGTGTACCTACCGTAATCTACAACAACAGTTTATTACTGTAAAAATATTACGGTAGTGTACTGTAGAGAATATATACTTTACAGTATGATACTGTAATATTTTTTACGGTAATAAACTGTTGTTGCAGATTACGGTAGCTACTGTCGAATAACAGTATCATGCTGGCAACTGCAGCTGCCAGTAGTTTACCGTAATTTAACAGGGAATTTGTTACTGTTATTTTACATTTCCTACTGTAAACTGTTTATGGAGATTACCATAAACAGTTTATTACTGTAAATGCATGTAAGTACTGTAGAATGGGATTTTTACACTATCTGGACTGAGTGGGATTCTCAAGCTGCAAACCACAATACTCATTATTATCACTAGTGCTACTTGGTCAACATGACAAGTTAAATCACCTGCACTATCAATTTTAGTTAAATTCTCTCCATGTTTATGGCGATACGTGTGAGAACGGAAGGCTGCAAATGTAGAAAAAGCTCTTGTACAGTCAGGGAAACCACAGTTAAAAGATGCATTAGGCACATAACTGTGAGTTTGCACATGCCTGACGTGTGCACATGTATTGCTGCAGGTTTTAAAACATATGTGGCAAGTTATCATGTTTACAATGCAACCTAAAGGCCTTTACAGCAGAATAATCTCACTCGTCCAACACAGATCTAAAGTCACTCAGGCTGTTACCACAGGTTAATACATCAGCTGTATAACTTTAGTGCATGTTACAATCAACCTTTTGGCTCCAATGTGCATCATTCTACGTAACATGCAAGTTTTTCCTCCCTGGAAAAGCAACACAATGTCCTAAAAACTTTTTTACTTGAAATAGTTACACAGCAAAATATTAAAATAGAGCCTAGTCCCTGATTTGATAACAAATACAGTAAATTACTAATGACGAAGACCGAGCCAGCTCACGTTAACAGTGATTGCTTGGAATTTCAATAATGTGACTAAGAAAATCAGATAAATCAACATCTTACTGGTAATGTGGAAGAAATATATAATTTTGTTCACTGCTTGCAACATGTGGTTCACAATAAATAACATCAAGCAGTAATTTTGACTAAATAAAACGTATATTCAACACAAATAACATAACAGGGTTATGCGGACTGATAAGATTGTATTTACCTTGTTAAGTAATCCACAGGAGCAGCATCATGGAGCAGGATGAAGCCAAGCAGGGAGGCAGCAGGTGGTAGAAATGCTCCAACTCGGAGGGAAAATCGTGTTCCTCAGTTCTTATTTTTCTTTCTCCTGTCTTGAAAAAAAAAATATGCGTCTCTCCTATTTTACACCTACTTCTAAATTTCTTTGTATTGTATTCTACGTGTTAAGTCAGACGATGGGACCTGGTGCAACAGGATTTTGATTGTGACCAGACTAACGGTCAAGTTTGAGTTGCCTGAAAAGAGAGAAATACTGTATTATACCGTAAAATTCTACACTTGCTGTTATTTCTTGTTCCTCAAACAGTAATAAACCGTATTTAAAAATAATGTTACATTGCCGTAAAAAAGTTTATAAACTTACAGTATTTTACCATATTTAGAAATAACGGTACATTATTGTTAGAACTTGGCCGTATTTTTACGGTAGTAATTTACAGAGTAGCGTGCAGACGGTACGCTCAGATTTTGGTATGCAACATGAATTCATGGCTCCAACAGTGCAGGCTGGTGCTGATGTGGCATCATGTCGCTTGGTACCAGCTGGTCATGAGTTCAGCTGTTGTCGACCACCTCCATCATTTATAGCCACAGTCTGAGCATATTCTCTCACTGTGTGCACGTCTGTCAATAAACACCTTTTCTCATCAAATTCCATGCTGAGAAATTAGCTAAAATGTCACAAACGCTCGGTCTCACAAATAAATCCTGGATCATCTCTTAATTCAGATCCACACCACGAGTTAATGGATCTATTGTGGGCTGAGATCAAACCGCCGTCCAAGTTTTGCGGGAATCCGTTCAGTAGTTCTTTGTGTAATCCTGCCGACAAACCAACACACAAATGAACAAGCGAACACGAGAAGTAATAAGAAGCTTTTGTTTTATTATAAGGTCAGTAAGCTGAGGTTCACATCGAGGATGCCTTCACCTGTCCGGAGGCTGAGCCACACAGTCTCTGTTCAGCAGGTGAGGTCAGGGACAGCAAATCATTCTTAGAGGGCTAATCTGCTTACAGAGCTGAAGACCGAGATGAACTTCAGCTCCGTTACAGCTCCAGGAACTGTGTCAAGACGGGATGACAGTAGTAGAACCTGGAGAAAGTCCAGTGCGTCTCGTCTTATGTCAGAGTTTCGACATGATATGCTAGTAAATCTGATGCACGGCTCAGAGAGAGAGCTCCAAACAGAAAACCCACACAGCGAAAAGGTGAAATCAAATATACAACAGTGACAATGATTCATCAGCAGCCTGATGCAGACTGTCGAGTGTGGACGACTTTTAGAACAATACCAGGAGGGAGAACGGGATTCGTCTTGGTAGTTCTTAAACAATGGCCTGAACAGACAGGAAGTCCTCCGTCAGCCAAACAAAAGTCTCTGTACAGCTACGACTGCCAGCTGCCGGCTGCAGGGCCGACCCGTGTGATCGGTGAGGGACGGTGCTCAGAACCAGCCATCAAGGGCTTCCAGACAGGAGGACCCCTTGTCTCCAGGAGCCGGGGGCCCAGGTGCTCCGGAGAGAGAGGACAAGGACATTATTGTGCAAAGAGACAGAAGCAGAGCCACCTGACTGCTGCTCCACCAATCACAGCACCCCTGTGGCTGCAGCTCAGGTATCCTCTGTCTGCCCTCTGGGCGGAGAGGAGGTCAGAGGTCGGGGAGGCAGAGAGCAGCTGCTGGAGGAGGTGGAGAGTTAGCTGGAGAGGAGGACAGTCAAATAATGTCTACAAGAATAATAAAGGCTGAACCTCACGGGTGTCTTATCGTTTCAGATGTTTCCTGACTGTCTGCGTCTTTCACTCACTGTTTAATTAAAAGCTGATTTATGTGCGAATCTTGAATATTTTGGTTATTCTTGTAGATGGCTCAATAAAAACTGTCAGAAACATTAAAATCAACTTCCACAATATTAACCTGGATCATACAAATGTAACGATCCAACTGTAACCTGGACAGTGACCTCACCTGTAAACAGTAAACTGTAAACATGTCTGCTGAATAACTTCTCACAAAATGACTTACAAAAGTTCATAAAATGACACTAAATGACACTGTTTGAACTGGTTGCTAACGTCAGACAGCTGGACAGCTACAGATATAAAATGTTGTGCTCTAAAGTAACAGATGAGTAAATGTTCCCTCTCTCCCTCTCTCTCCTTCTCTCCCTCTTCTTCTCTCTCTCTCCCTCTCTCTCCTTCTCTCCCTCCTCCTCTCCTTCTCCCTCCTCCTCTCCCTCTCTCTCCTTCTCTCCCTCCTCCTCTCTGTCCTCCTCCTCTTCCTCTCTCTCCCTCCTCCTCTCCCTCCTCCTCTCTCTCCTTCTTCTCCCTCTTCTTCTCTCTCCTCCTCCTCTCTGTCCTCCTCCTCTCTGTCCTCCTCCTCTTCGTCCTCCTCCTCTTCCTCCCTCTCCCTCCTCCTCTCCCTCTTCTTCTCCCTCCTCCTCCTCTCCCCGGCAGGAGGAGCGCTTCCCTCTGGACCGGTCCTCGGTCCTCCTCCCTCCTCCCCGTGAAGCTGTGACGAAGGCGCGCTCCCGTGACGCAGCGCATGCCCGTGCGCACAGATGCTGGAGTGAAGCGACAGGCGCGCTCATCTCTGTGGGGCTGAACACACCGAGAGAGAGCCGAGGGAGACGATCACCCGGTTTGTGTCGGTCAGGAGCGTCAGACCGCCCGGGAACCGGGACCATGCTCGGAACGAGTCTCTCCGCGAGCAGCAGGACTTAAAAAGCCGCGGTCCATCCAGCTGAACACTTTTCCATCTAGTCTCCGTCCTCCTGACACCTCCCTCCCCCTCTGACACACAGATAACATCCAGTCCTACTCCAGCTGACGCTCCTCTCTCGGTTGACCCAGTTAACCCAGTGTGACGGACAGTCGGTGTCTCCTCTAAGCGCGATGTGGGGGACCGGGATCCTCCTGCTGATCTGGATCCGTTTGGCGTCCGGAGAACTCCAGCACGAGACGGAGCCGCGGAGACTCCCTCCTCCGGGAAAGTTGGATTTCGGTTATGTGCCTGCGGGAGTTTACGAGACTCTGGCCCACTACGAACCGGGACCGATAGGGATCCTGTTCCACATGGTGCACGCGTTTCTGTACGTCGTGCAGCCCAACGCGTTCCCACAAGGTAAGAACTCATCTGTCCGGACAGAAGGATGGACCCCGGGAGACCGACAGGAACAGCGAGGCTACCTGACGGTGTGCACCTGTTGTTAACTGTTCCTGTTAGTGCGGGCTGGTGTCACTGACACCGTGGGGGGACCCGGTCTGGCTGCTTGTGGCGCTGAGCCCTGATCAGCTGTATCCGCTCAGCACTGACAGAGATGTTAGAATCTTTTAAACTCAACACTTCGTCTGTGCGTCACGTCGCTCCGTGTCGCCGGCTGTGAGCTGACAGACGCACCTGACGGTGCTGACGGTGCTGACGGTGGTGTGTGAGGCGGACGCGCACTTTGTGTCATTAAAAGCACAATTAATGAACCCTGCTGACCGGAGCGCGTGCGCTGTGGCCGCTTTACGCGCACGGTTTTTGTCCAGAGTGAGTGGATGTTTGTCGGGGCTCCAGAACGCGTCCTGGCTCGATGTTTAATACAATTAGAGCTGACTGCTTAACCGCACACACAGGAGGTGTGTGTGTTTAATAGGGTCGTGGCTGTTGTAAAGATGCGGCTCCCTCCCTGCGTCACAGTCTGTGTCCATACTCCGTCGGAACATTTTGCAGATTAGCAGCTCTCTGAGTCACCTTGTTAATTGGGTAATCCCATAAGCCCCTGCGCCATATGTTGTTGGCCTTTTAGTTTCCAGTTTGTCACCAGCACTTGGGGGGGTCCTGGTCTAATCCGTGCAGCAGACCACTGCTCAGTGGTCCGTTCATCCATGGCTACACCACCGGATGATGCGGGCTGCAGGACGGAGGTCATGTGGAAACAGTTGGTTTGTATTCCAGAGTTCAGCAGACAAACACGTCTTCAGTCTTTTAATTTGAAAGCCCGGAGGAATCCATCACCGTCATTATTGTTGGGTTCATCAAAATCTAGACTGCGTAAGCAAAGGTCATCTGTCTATGAATAGCAGCAGTGAGTGCATGAACGGATATGTAGCACAACTCCAGCGATGTGTCAGCGCCGGCTGGATGAGCTCAGGCTGGTTCCTCTGCAGCGCGTCGGCTGCTACAGTCAAATCTATAAGATCTGTAAGACCAGTGAGGACGATCTGCAGCTTCCACTGCGCTGCTGGGCGACGACTGCAGGCAGACCAGGAGTCAGAGCGGGGCCTGGTTCAGGGCTGGGGGGGTGTAGGTGGGTGTAGGTGGGTGGATGTAGGTGGGTGAATGTGGGTGTAGATGGATGTAGGTGGGTGGATGTAGGTGGGTGTTGGTGGGTGTAGGTGGATGTAGGTGGGTG
>CAEMYA010000731.1:829130-854222 GCA_903131615.1 Diplodus sargus | reverse complement strand
GTCACTTCGGGAGCTGGGAAAGTGTGCTGAGTATTTTGAAACAGTAAACTTCACAGGAAATGGTTTTAAATCACCACAGCGTGTTTCTGCAGTGTGTTTCAGTGAAGGCAGAACATTTAGGCCAGTCCCAATATCTCTGTGATATGCCAATATAAAATCAGCAGACTGATGTATTGGTTTGGCTGTAATTGATAATGAAAGTAATCATTAGTTGCAGCTCTAGTAGAGGAGCGTGTGAACAGGGGCGCCGCCAGGGATTTTGGGCCCCATGAAAAAAAATCTAGTTGGGCCCTTGTATAGGTCGCCCATGTCTCAAAGGGCCCCCTGTCAGTGCTGGGCCCTTGGAATCGTCCTAACCTTTTCCCCCCCCTGGCGGCGCCCCTGCGTGTGAACACGCCACCTGAATAATTTACCTGGTAAACCTGGATGTTCGTCTCTGTGTTCTCCAGACTGAACAAACTGTCTGGTCACACGACTCGTCCCCCAGAAAACCAGCTGCGCTCCTTTAAATCTCTCAGTAAATTAGCGCAGGTTCACCTGACACCTGAAAAGAATATAAAACATGTCGTGCATATCAATAAAAACCAGGGCATCACTTTTTAATTTAACTTTTCAAATTGAACAGATTAAGTTCTTTACAGTCCTGTTATGGACAGCCGCCTGCAGAACACTAATCGTCTTGTTCGCTGCTCTTCAGGTGTAATAAATGCAGAAAGTATGACACACAGTCGACGGTGCGACTCTCTGAAGGCACATCAGTCCGATTCATCACCCGCAGCCGCAGCACACGGCACTCATATCGCCTTTTCTCCAAGTCACCACACAACCTCCCTGTGCAATATAACACTCTTTATTAATGTCTGTTGCCATGTCGCCCAGATTTATTTTCATCTGTGTGCGTGTGTGTGTCTGTATGTGTGTGTGTGTGTGTGTGTGTGTCATGCATTTCCACCCATCACTGTGATTTCCACTTGAGGGGAGGCTGTCAGGTTTATGAACACACTACATGTGCAGGCTGGATAGTATTTGCAGTAGCAACATTTCAACATGCGTGTGTGCAGCAGATTAGAGACGTGGATGTGGAGTTCTTCTGTGTGTGTGTGTGTGTGTGTGTGTGTGTGTGTGTCGTATTCATGTGCTCATCTGGCTCCTGTGTGGAGACACAGTTCACTGAGTGTTCAGCTGCATCTGTAGCCAACAGCCTCAGCTGTCCACATGGATGTGAAGAGCTCTCCACACACCCACACATATACATCAACATGTATACAGACGGACACATTCACACAGCGCGCTGCTGTTTTAGTTTGAGGCATGAATAATATCTAACAGACGACTAAGAATAAAACCACAGGAATATTCTTTTTTAATTGAAATGTGAGGGATAACTTTCTCATGGCAGCTAACACCGTTTTTATGAGCTTCCCCGTCGTGGATCCCACAGAGTGACCAAGTCTGTCCTGCAGCCTTCAGCCTGATGTCACTGACGGAAACATCGTAACCAAGTCACCAAGTCAAAGATTAACGTTTTCAAATTAAATCCCCTCCACCCTGTAGTTTAGTAAGTGTGTGTGTGTGTGTGTGTGTGTGTGTGTGTGTGTGTGTGTGTGTGTCTTGTGGTTGTGTAAACTTAAGTCAGATTCTCTCTCCATAGCTACAGACTCTATGGTAACAGTGTTTACCTGGTGCGGAGGTGTTTTTACAGCAAGCTCATGGGAAGTGAGCTCTGATTGAACAGGCATCCCCCGAGACACACACACATACACATGCACACGCACACACGCACACTCTTGTTCTCCTTTATCAGAAACATTTCAGTTAAATGTCAAGTCACTCACATTTACTGGAAGACATTTACCCAACAGGATCTGATCCAACTGTAGAAAATCATAGTTTACACCACATTTTTATATTCATGTGGATGTTTACGTCACGTTCTTAGTAAATGTGCCCTTAAGGACTATAAAGTTGGTGTCATTTAAATGTCGAGGGTACTATGATGACATCAGTCCTGGGAGTCAGAGTGGGAATTCATTTTAATACGAGAGGTTGTTGCATCTTGACGTGAAGCTGCTTGTAAGCTGCCGTTTCATTCTTGGGTTGTTAAGTTTTAGTTCTCTTTATAGGCACAAACAAGTGAAAGTATTTAGTATTTTACATTGAAAACACAGAGATTAAAACATTTACTAAGCTGTTAATAATGTCAGTAGATGTATCAGATGTATCTTTTGACCAGGACGTGGATGTGTGGCAGCAGGAAAGGGAATGAAGTCAGGGATGTGCTGGTGTGGCCAGATTGTAGACATTACGTTTTTAACGTAAAGCACTTTGGTCATGTAGCTTTAATGGATGTGATGCTAACCTTTGCTGCACATGAAATGTACATTTCATTAGTTAATGTGTCTTCGGTGGATCGATAAGTCCAGCTGGAAATGATCCAAGGAGAATCAAGGAGCACTGAAATCCTCCAGAAGTGGTTTGAGGCACACTTGATCCAGATGATGTGTTTGTCTCCGTCTCTCAGGACGCACAGACGTGTTTACCAGTGAGGTGACACAGTGTTTCAGACCGCAGTGATGCTGCAGCTCAGTTTGGTTGTTGATGTGACACGCAGGATATAAATCAGACTAATTATCTTCTCCCTCTCAATCTTTCTTTATTCCTTCACTTTGAGCTCTCTAGTAAAGACTTCTAGTAAACACAGAAATGCCAAATCCATTATCTAAAAATACTGAAAACTGTTTGGTTGCATAGCAACAAGGATGAAGAAACGCTCCTCGAATGCTTTTAGCCCGTTCTCTTCCTCGACATTCACAGCAGCACCTTGAGAAACGCCTGGCGTCTGATGTCAGCCTGAGGCCCGATGACACCTCCCGAAGGTGTCAAAAGGTGTTCTGGGTGCCAACAACAGTCAACAGACATGAGACATGTGCAGGTATTACACTGGAAATATTATCATCCTTTCTGCTGTTTCCACATGTTGGTTTCCAGGCTGTGGTGGTGATTTCAGCTCCAGTGTGGGTGGTGATCTGCTGGTGGAACGTTCTTTTGGTTCTTCTTCTGGTATCGATGCTTCACATGTTCGCTCACTTTGCGCTTAGTATCGATCAGCTAATATAATTTTGAAACCACATTTATGTTTTGGTGACTTGGCTGTGAAACAACTATAAAGTGTATGTGAGGAACGTTTTTGCCAACAGTTGATAAACATCCGGAGTAACTATAGCATTCATTCAGCATTAGCATTAGCATTCATTCAGCATTAGCATTAGCATTCATTTAGGATTAGCATTAGCATTAGCGTTCATTTAGGATTAGCATTAGCATTAGCATCCATTTACAATTGTTTTTTTTAATCTGATGAATCCAAGTTCACATTTCATTCTCTTTTCGACCTTTAGCTCTCGACTCCTGCAGGTAATATTCGCCATGCCAGCTTTTAAATATTCCAGTTTGTTCGCCAGCTAACTGCTCATTCTGTTTGTTTGTTGAGCTTAAACCAGAAACGAGTCTTCATACCTAAACAAAATAACTTTCTTCTTTGCTCCCGTCAGAATGACTACGGCCAGTGGAGGTCACCATGTAACAATTCATGTAAACACTGAGCTGCTTGCAGAAACAACTTCGGCCTGGAGCCAAACAGGAACGCTGCAAGCTGCAAATACACAAAAATGTGCTGAAAAACACTAAAATGCTCCGCAGAGCAGAGGGAATCTGCAGTGATCACATACATGCAGCCATTGTATCCACTGTCAGTATAAACATATTGACTATAAAAGCTTAAATAAAATAAAAGTGCATGGAAATCGCTTGAGTTATTACACATGATGTGAATAACAAAGCAGCAGCAACACTTGAGATTTATGTGACTTAAGCTCCGGAGAGGCCGAGCAGAGTTCCTGCCTGCTTTAGTGCTGCAGCTCCTGCTGAATGAGAGTCTGAACACAGAGCTGCCTCCTGTTTGTGTCCTCAGATAACTTTGTGAGGGAGAATCCACGTAGTTGGCAACAGCGTTCCTCTGTTGAGGGAAAAATCCCCAGCCGGCTGTCTGCTTTGTTGCACCGTGCGCCTTACAAGCAAAGCAGGGCTGAATGAAGTTCTGTGGTGTGGAGTGTATCTCATGGCCAGGCTTACCAACTTGCTTCATTTATTTATTTTTTTAATAAGCCTTTTAGCAACGGCTGTTGTCACAGGCGACTGCTGGGGCTTAGGAGGGGGAATATTAGAGTTTTGTTGATTCGGCTGGTGGCTTTTGGAGCAAGTTGATTGGATTTTTTCAGTTCATGTGGGTTCAGTTAGCCGTGATGCCAACAGTCAAAGCTGCACAGCTCGTCAGGAGAGCATGGAAACCATTTTCTATGTCCTCTACTTTATCTTTCAGTGTTTCCACGTGGCCATCTGACGGTCATCTTTCTGTTTACACCTGTGTAGAGATCAATATCTTCGTCCACTTCTCTATTAGCATTCACACTCCGTCCCTTCATTCCTCCCGAGTCTCTCTCGGCTGTTTTTCTTTGTCCGTCTGTCTCAGCCTGTTCCAGATCTTTTTATTTTTTCCTCCTGTCTCTTCTTTACTTCCACATTCTGATTTCCCTGTTCAGCTGTTTACCAAATGTTCTTATGCAGAGCATCTTAAAATAAGTGAGGATATTAATAATAATTAAGCAGCAAATGTGACACCAGCAAGTGCACTTCTGCAGGTCACAGCAGCAGGTCCGTGACTCGTGTTCTGCCGGCTCTATCGAGGTGAGCTCCACACATTCCAGTTTCTGCAGTTCAGCTGTGGGAACAGCAGCAATGAGCGCAGGATGTACTGAACACTATAAACTATATGTAATATGTAAACTAGGGTGAGTCTGGGTGAACACTTGCTTCTGATTGGCTGCAGGTTGGTTGACAGTTATTTACTGATATACACACACACATACATGATGACCGTTTGTCTATTAAAACTGTCTATTCACATACTATAAACGTGCTACAGCCTCAAACTGATGTGGATATTAATGCACATCACTGTGGTCGCCCAGTGCTTCGTACTGAACGCAGGACGGCAGCTGACAAACAAGCTGCAGAACGAACACAAGCAATCGTCCCGTTCACTGTTCAACCTGCTTCTTCAACCTGCGGCTAACAGAACACACTGACGGAGACGTTCTTAACATTGATTTTTTATGGATAATGACACGGCTGACAAGCTGGCTCGTCCCTCTGTTAAACAGGAACATAAGTTAATAACTTTTCTTTTTTCTGGCTCGATGTCAAAGCTAAAGGCTTCTCTGCGCTGCGCAGCCTCGTTCACGTTGCCTCGTCTCATGCCAGGCTATTAGTCTTCTCAGGTGTTGCCATGGAAACAGAGTTACTGTTTAGGAGAAACATTATATCCTGATCACGAAACACATGAAAATAAAAAATAATGGTCTATTTATTTCTCTTCGCTAGCGACCATAGTTTAACTGGGATAATTCCAGCCAAGGTCCACAGTTGCTTAATGCACAGCCTCCAAAATAAAGTCCTGATATTAGCCTGTAGATACATCAGTGTACATGTAGAAAACTTACAGTGCAGGAAACATTCAGGAAGTCTGGCCTTTTGTTTGTCAAAATAAGAACACTGATGAGATCACGGGATCTATTTTAATGAATAATGAAGCGAGTGCAGTGAATCTGATGCAGGATGTTCAGAACAGCTGGCGTATGTTGAATATAGATCCGAACGTGTGGAGATTAAAACTCACATCACATCGTCCTTCTGCTGCGCTCATCAAGATTCTTTTTGCGTGTAAATTTACATTTTGTATAAATCGACTTCAACTGAGTGTCTCAGCATCAGACAAGGTTTATACAGTGACAAGGGCTCCAACATTAAAGGCTGGAGGAGTGAGAGCCTGAATGTCAAAGTCATAAGACTATCGATAAAAGGTAGCAGGAGAGAAAAGAAGAGAATGTGTTTTTGACCTTTCAGTCGCTGAGAGAAGAGAGAAAAAATACAACCCATGTTTGAGAAAGTGCTGCACGCCCTCAAACACTTTACCACGCGTCTCCGCCGGCAGAAAGCTTCATTATCCATCAGTTTATAGTCGTGTAGTGTCAATGATGTGACATTTATTTGAAAAAGACTTCAATCTCCCACAAGGACAAACTTACTGGCTTTCCACAGACTGTATGTTACATGATATTCCTGAATGGTTGATGCTGTGGGAGCCTGACAAAAGGTCAGTCATCCCAACAGCCTCGTTCCACTGGGCACAGAAGGCCTCATGACAACATCACTCTGTGACAACTACTGTTGAACCTAATAGAGCTAATAGAGCTAATAGAGCTAACAGCTACAGCGTTAACAGCTACCGAGCTAACAGCCACAGAGCTAATAGAGCTAACAGAGCTAACAGCTACAGAGCTAATACAGCTAATAGAGCTAACAGAGCTAACAACTACAGAGCTAACAGAGCTAACAGCTACAGCGTTAAAGAGCTAACAGCTACAGCGTTAACAGCCACAGAGCTAACAGCTACAGCATTAACAGAGCTAACAGCTACAGAGCTAACAGCCACAGAGCTAACAGCTACAGAGCTAACAGAGCTAACATCTACAGCATTAACAGAGCTTACAGCTACAGCGCTAACAGAGCTAACAGCTACAGAGCTAACAGCTACAGCATTAACAGAGCTAACAGCTACAGAGCTAACAGCCACAGAGCTAACAGCTACAGAGCTAACAGAGCTAACATCTACAGCATTAACAGAGCTTACAGCTACAGCGCTAACAGAGCTAACAGCTACAGAGCTAACAGCTAAAGAGCTAACAGAGCTAACAGCTACAGAGCTAATACAGCTAGTAGAGCTAACAGCTACAGCGTTAACAGCTACCGAGCTAACAGCTACCGAGCTAACAGCTACAAAGCTAACAGCTAAAGAGCTAACAGAGCTAACAGCTAACAGCTACAGAGCTAACAGCTAAAGAGCTAACAGAGCTAACAGCTACAGAGCTAACAGAGCTAACAGCTACAGAGCTAACAGCTACAGAGCTAATAAAGCTAATACAGCTACAGCACTAACAGCTACAGAGCTAACAGAGCTAACAGCTACACACACTGCAGGACTGAGAGTTTCTGTTAAGACGGATCTCTGCACAGCGAGCTGCTCCGTGGATCCTCTGTGTTGTGTTCAAAGACAGACAGTTTATTTAGCGCCCCTAAAGAAATCTACAGTCCAACAGAACAACTTGAACAAATTGTCTTGACTGGTAACCAAGAGAGACACTTTAGATCTGCAGCTATAATAACAAAGTAAAGACACAAATATTTGCTTTCGGGACGGTTTACAGCCACTGAGCGAATCCTTGGACCGGCAGGATGAATGTGGGTGAATCAGAACCACTTCAGGACTCTGTATTACAGGGACAATTAAAGCAGCACTATGTAATGTAGGCAAAGACAGTAGCTTGTGTTTCTCTCCCTTTTCTTCATCAGCATTTTATTTATTAACACAATATTTAATAGACATATCAGCATCAGACATGTATGAATATCACCCAGCACTTTACATAATATACAGATATTGATATAAAAGCTACACTTGTGATGCTCAGGCTCTGTGTAATGAGGGAGACAGAGGTTTGAATATACTTGTACAGAGAGCATAGATCAAACTGACAGGAGGATATAAATATAGATATGAACCTGACAAAGATAAGTTACAGAAACATAAAGCCGCTCTGTACAAACGTGATCAGTCTGCTGCGGTGAAGTTATCTGATCGAGCTCTCTGGGAAGCTGAGAGGTAACTACAGCCCAGCTGGTCCAGATTCAGTGTGAGGTGTAGATGGTGCTGTAGATAAATACCATCGTCTGTGACAACCTGTTCAACGTACAGTCAGTGCACAGCTGACCGTACGTGTTTATTGCCTCCCTCACTGAAGGCTTACACACTTCAAATCATTTAATCCAGGAGACTAATCACCAGACGGCCTGCTGGGAGCATCACAACCACACTGTGTTTGCTGGGATGAACTCGCGCTTGTGTTTCTGTAATTAACACATTAAAAACATCCTGTGATCCAGTAGTAACTTCAGTAATGTGTGTGTGCAGGTATCAAACTTCTGTTGCAGTTGTGTGTCTTCGTTGTTGGTGCGTTACAGATTCATCCTCTCGTTTTGTCGGGAAAATTTCAGAAAATAGTAAAATTCAACTGAAATATTTCTTTCATTTGTCAGACTGTCAGACTCTTTTGTTGTTCATTGTTAAATCACAAAGTCAGGAATCTTTACTTTAGTGAGTATATTCAGAAGAACCCTAACCAGCAACAAAACACTAAAATAACCGTTATTGTAAACACACGTCATTCAGAAGAAGTGTTGGAGGATGTGAATGACAGCTGTGGCTGTGAGGACATGAAACACATGATGTGCTGATCTGAGCAGACGTGAGACTGACAGAACTCAGACACCTCCAGGAGTTAATGACACGGTTATTTTAACTGTAAACTGTGATTCTGTCCATCAGTGAGAAAAGTTCACAACAGAATCAGTGACAACAAAAAGGAATCCAAGCAGACCAGAACCTGGAGTCCAGACTTTAACACAGGATTCACTCTACTAAAGCCACGCTTTGTGTTTTCAAAGCGAGCAGCTGAGTTAGTTAGTTAGTTCTGAGACTAACATACAGTCAACATGACAAACAGCAGGCAGGCACACACACACACAGACACACACACACACACACACACACACACACACACACACACACACACACAGAGAGATGAGCGTCAGCCGGGTTAATGTGAGCTTTGGGTCCGTGCAGAGGGATTAGACGCCTCTCACTAGAACCGGAGGCTGAATTGAATCCAGCCCTCTCTCCTTCAGCCCGTCTCATTTCCACCTCTCTTATTTTGCTCCTCTCTTTATCCCTCTGTCTTTCATCTCCGCCTGTCCTTTCTGTCTTCACCCTCCACCGCTCCTTTTATTCTTTGTGCCTCCTCTCGGCTGAGTTTACCCGGCAGTGACGAGCTCAGTCATTTTTCAGTTTTGTGAGGACAAACATTTCTCAGAGGCAGAAAACCTCCTTCAATTCAGTCAAACCTGTTGACTTCTTCTGTCTCTTTTATTTATTTAGGATTCATCAATAATTTATGTATTTATTTATTTTCTGCCGTCACACTTTTGCCAGCTCTCCGGTGAATGTTGGGGCGTGTTGCTGTAGGTCTTCATTAAATGTTCTCACAGCTGTTGCTGCATTTCACGCTGCTCCACGAGACTTAAGCTTGTTTCTGTCCGTCTCGATCCCCAGTGGCTTCAGTATCAGACAGGATCTGCTCCTCATGGGGTCTCTGTTGTTTTCAGCACAAAGCTTAAGAGCTTGTTTATATTAAAGATAGCTCTACGTAATGATTTGATCTCTAAAATCATCGAAAAAGATCATTTCAACACTGAGATCTCTCTGCGTCCGACTACATCCTCCGTATTGTCCAACACTGTTCCATGTGTAAACAATCTGAAATGTGTCTGTTAAATTAGTTTATCACCACTGAAATGTGCCAACATGTCTGGATAATGAACTGCTCTCTGTACTAAACGATCGTGTTTCTCTGGAGTTTCACTTTTTGAGGATATTTCTTAAAACACACAGAATTAAAATCTACCAGCTTTTCACTCTGAACCAAAGATCTGATCACTGTGGAATCTGACAGTAGAACCGAGCAAGTTGTCCGACAACACAAGTGGTGCTGCGACCGACCCATCATTACTGCTGATCTGTGACAGAGGACAGAACTGAACCTCAGAACTGAACCTCAGAACTGAACCTCAGAACTGAACCCTCAGAACTGAACCCTCAGAACTGAACCTCAGAACTGAACCTCAGAACTGAACCCTCAGAACTGAACCTCAGAACTGAACCCTCAGAATTGAACCTCAGAACTGAACCCTGAGAACTGAACCTCAGAACTGAACCCTGAGAACTGAACCTCAGAACTGAACCTCAGAACTGAACCCTGAGAACTGAACCCTGAGAACTGAACCTCAGAACTGAACCTCAGAACTGAACCTCAGAACTGAACCTCAGAACTGAACCCTGAGAACTGAACCCTCAGAACTGAACCTCAGAGCTGAACCTCAGAACTGAACCCTGAGAACTGAACCCTCAGAACTGAACCTCAGCTGTGCAGCCGCGTGTGTTACGAGTGAATAGAGGATGAAGAAGGACACATATTGGATATTACAGCACTTTAACTGTAGAAGGAATTCGGACTTTGAGTGACGGCCCGTTGCACTATTTCAATGCTGAAGTTAATCAATTAATCAAGAGAATAACCAACAGCTGCTGTCCTGACTGAGTGGGTCCAGAGGATACTGAGTCGGAGCCGACGGGGTCATTGGAAACGACGCTGGTTATAAAGACTTGTTATTAAAGTGATAAACAGCAGTTTGCTATTGATCCATTTCTCTCTGCTTCACTTTAGGAACTGATATCTTCTCACAAAAGACTCCATCAGCTCGTGTTTTGACACATTACTACAATATTTAGGCTCGACTGCTTGTTGTGCAGCTGTGCAGATCTTATTTAGTTACAGTTTGTGTCTCATGGGTTCAAATTCAAACACAGCGTCACTACAAGGTCAGGGGCTCCTTTGAAACGCACACAAAGGGCAGCAGAACAAGAAAAATGTCAGCTGAGCTCCGAGATCATCTTACACCTCTGAACGCAGCGCAGCGACTGATGACAGCCGTCCTGGGTGGAGAGCTGACCTGTACGCTGGGACGCTGTGGCGGAGGGCTGACCTATAAAGTACAACGAGGTGGGAAAATTCTGGAAGGAAAAATGACAATCTTCGTCTGCGTACTGCCCTTAAGCAAGGCACTGGAGCTGCACCTGTTCAAGCGCTGTCACAACGAGTATTAATCTTTGAGAGTAGCAGAAACGTCAAGTGTGGAACTATACAAATCCAATCTGAGGAAGAAAACATGCTCAGTCAAATAATCCTGCATTAATAAATGTTTAAATAAAGCCAGTTAGACAGAGTGCTTTTAAAGACGAGCTCCTCTCTTCCTAAACAGCTGTGATAACGAGGTGAAGCGTCAGCCTGGAGCTTCCTCCCAGTTACACTAACATCAGGCTCGGAGTAATTGGCAGGGATCAGAAGTCTGCTCTGTGTTAAATTAAAACACTTCTTGTCAACAGTTCACCTCCGGAGATAATCTCCCCTCAGATACAGACACTCCGCTGCAGATGCAGGAAAAGCCCGTTTGTTGTTAGCATCTTATTTTTGGAAAGCAGCGAGCAGAAGCTGTCTGTCTTCACTGTGACGAGTCCCAGCAGCTTCAGGTGTGACGTGACAGACGGACGTACAGTATCTGATCACAGACGGGACGTTCTGCTGGTTCTGCTGGTTCTGCTCGTCTCCATGATTTCCATTATTTAAGTGGACTGACTCAAACTGTTTCGACCATCTGGGAGTTCAGCTTAAAGTATTTTATCTATTATAAATGTCTCTGCTTTGTTGCTGCAGCTCATGTTTGTGTGATGAGTCACTGAGTGGACGTCCATCAGCTGTGGTCACCGACAGAACGACGATCAGAGACACAAAGTTTTAGGATGTTTGAAACCTTTTATCACTGGAGTCCTGAGCAAACATTACACCGTGTCACTGATCAACGACTCTGATCACTGATTCATCGGTTTGAGTACTTTTTTAAGGGGGAAAGAAAGTCAAAATTCTCTGATTTAAGCTTTAAGTGGGATTTTTTCCTGGTTTCTGTCCTCTGTGACAGTAAACTGAACGTCTCTGGGTTGTAAACAAAAGAAGAGCTGTGAGGATCATCTGGAGCTTTGGGAAACACTGAAGGACATTTTCACTACTTTCTGTGAATTTTAAGACCAAAAATCAAATAAAAAAACTAATCTAGTAAAACTTAAACTTGTTATGTTAGTGTTCTTAATAACAAACGTACTCGTTTACATAATTAAAGTTACGTCTTCAGTTTTGTAGCTCGTGTTTCTTCCTCATGCATGAGATTATTTATGCAGTAGGTAGTTTTAACTATTGGAGTTTAATGAAGTTTGAAGTTTCCCAAAATAGACCTCCACTTAGAGTTCTGAGTTAAGGAAGTAACAGAATGTGAACCAACAGGATCCGAACGTGATGTCAGTCCAGGAATAAATAAAATAAGAGTTCCTCATCCTGTCAGACTTCCTGATGTAAAGCCAGAGGGGAGCGTCGGGATGAAGGGACGCGGCAGCGTCAGAGTCTGGCTCACGGCTTCCTGACACCATCTTGTCAAACATGTCAACTTGCTGCTCAGCTTGACAGCAATCTTTTTTTCCTGAATTTGAATTTAATATTCTGCAGTTTAGGGGGAAAGTTTCTAAACCTAACATATAAACAGCAGGGCTGTAAAATAAATCAGCAACATGTTTAAATTCACCACAGAAAGGACGCTGACGGAGGAAGTTTTCATCCATTTAGTAAAAGTTGTCTTTTCCACTTTTAATACTGTGAGAATACAGCGGCACGCCTGCGCAGGCAGCTGATGAAGTGTATTCATTGCAATGCTGATAGGACAGAAAAACAAAAAGACATCTCCTCATGCTGTTTGTCTTCTCTGTGCTGTTGCAGATCTTATCGTCAGACTGGCAAAGGACAAGTTCGGAGCCATTCAGACGGAATACCAGAAGGTAACGTAGTGACTGTGTGTCTGCGTCTTCACCTTATTGCATCATATTTGTGATTCATGATAGAAACCAAGTTAGGAAGGTGCCTTGGAGATATTCTGTAGTCACGGACTGAAGCAAGGATTTAACACATTTTACGAGTAAAGGCAAGACCATCTTTTAAGTGACAGCTCAGAAAAAAATGGTAATTGCTTCTGGCACAACCTGTGAATTTAGAGAGAGATCCATCATTTGAGTTTTTATGCTGAAGCACTTTGACAGCCGAAGACGTTTTCTAGCTCTTCCAGTGCCTGAGATCTAACAGAAGTACAGCGAGTTCACTCTGCAGCTTCCTCTCAATTAAGGGAGAAGCCGTCTGTGTGCAGTGCGACAATATGCAGCTACGTGGATACACACTCTTTGATTTCTCTTTCTGTTGCTGTGTTTCATCCACATGTTTTTGTTTCTGTGGCTTTGCTCTTTCTTTGACGCTGCGTTGCCGTTGTCTTCTGCATGCCCTCTTCATCTGATCTGCTCTGGCCTCCCTCAGCCAGAGAACATAGTGCTGACCCTCCAGGTAAAGTCTGCACACTGGCCTTACAGCAACCCGTCCCCGCCTCGTCCTGCTCCACTGTCCCCAGTCACCAGGGTTGCACAACTCTACCCAAATCATTTTGTTACAGCTACATTTCACAATCTTTGCTGGAGTCATGTGTAGTTGTGCAACCCTACGACTGTCACCAAGCCATCCTGTCCACCTAACAACCACCGAGGTAGCTTCTCCACAACCGTAGCTCCTGTTCCATCTGGGACGCGTCCCAATTTAGATCTTTCCAGCTCCGTAGACAAGCAACGATGCTGACTGAATCACAGAGGAAGAGTTTTAGTGCCCTGGAATGTAAATCACACCTTTTACAAACCATCTGGAATATTCTCACACAGTGTCATGGCCCGGAGTCTCCCACCGTACACTCACTGAGAAACAGTGTCCTCATTGTCCTACTTGGCTGCAACTGGAACGTTCCTGTCAGAGCCGTAAACTGACGGAAGAATACCAACATGGATTTGACCTCTTATGGCAACTGTCACCCCTCAATTTGTGTTAATAATAATAATAATAATAATAATAATAATACTACTACTAATAATAATAATAATAATAATCAGTTTGAATGCTGCAGTAATTTGCAATAAAGCAACACTGTTTAAATGATAAACATATGCACAGAGTGGCTTTAGAGCTGCTGCTCAGCCGTCTCATCTGCTTCTCTGCAGTATTTGCTCTGATATCCACTCAAACCACAGCAAGGACGAGCCGCATGAACACACACTTGATCTTTTGTGTGCTGATGTTGGCAGAACTCTTCACCCTCCACACTGACCTGGACTGCTGACCACCGTGTGCAGCTCTGCCGTCTGACCTCAGTCAAGAAACGACCGAAACAAACACCTCCGTGTGCATTTTACTCCCTGTTAAAGTAAAGAGGAGGAGATAATCAGCTTCCCTCCAGAAATATGAGATTTATAATAACAATAGCTGAAAACACACTCAGCCAACCAATGTTTACAAAATGCTTCATTTGCTTTGCTTCAATGAGGACGAATCAGTTTGTCTGCTTTGCATAAAACTCATCCAGTTTATCAGGCGTCCTGATATTTGAGAGGCTGCAGAATTACAGTCTTGCTACTTTGGAAAACACAAAGATATCATGAGAAATGTTTCTCATGTGCTTTACAGCACATACAGTATAATAAGCAGACAGAGGGTCCTGCTGCTGCCTCACAGTCATCAACAACCACGTTTCACTGCAGACATCGTCATGTGCCAGTTCAGCAGACGCCACCAAACCCTGGTGCCAACATAAGTCTGACTGTATGTAAGCTTATGAGAACATGACCCTATTTCTCACCTGATTCATTACCTCAGTAAACAAATGAGTTTATGATCTCAATCGTTAGTTTCAAATCTTCTTAAATACAGCATGATCTTCACTTAGTAGTTTGGTCCCCTTCAAAATAAAAGACTTGGCGAGTCACCACAACTGTCCTCAAGTTCTCAGTAAGATGAAATCAAACATCCTCATCACTTCTGGCTCCAAAACACAGATGTTGTTGGCTTTAAACACAACTGGAGGCTCCAACACAGTCCACAAACAGGTGACGTGATTTACACATTTACCTGAGTGGAGTTCATATTCTCCCAATCACACTGACTGAGCAGTACTGTGCAACAGGCTCTGGTCATAACAGTGATGAACACAAACAAAACGAAGGCCCATGATGTGAATAATGTGCAATGGTCCTTAAAGGTTTGCATATTAGCATTTGGCTAGCAGTTGATGAGCAGCATCTGGCTGGAGGAAACTTTCCTTGTGGCTGCTGCTTTGATTTAATCTCATTAAGTTTGCAGAACTTCCCGTCTTCAGCACTCAGACGTGCTGCACCTCATCACCCAGCTCCTTCTCATTGGAAGGTCACTTTCTTCTTTTGGGCGCTTGCCAAGACAAAGCTTTAGTCCAAAAATAGTCTGAGCTGCAGGCCCTTGAAGAGTGGTGCTGGAAAAAAATAAAACTGTTTTGACCTTTTTTTGTGAAGATTCACCCAATAACAAGCAGAGCCCGGGAGCAGGATGAGGATGCAAGCGCTCAGATTTGCACAATGTCCTCAACAACTGGGCTGACATTGGTGCTGTTAGATGACATGGAACACACATACACACTCAGTCTCTCTTCTCTATCTTACTTTTCCTCTCTACATCTTTAAAACTCTGGTTCCCTCTTTACCGCTACGTTTCCATGGACGCTGAAATCTGCCATGTTTGGTTTCTCCGGGTCAGAGGGTGTGAGTGTCGTCCTTCCTACGTGGTGTTGCTGTGTTTCTGACAGCCAGGAGCTCATCCAAACACAAGCCTGAGGAGGCTGGATCATGCTCACCGCCTGAGACCTCCAAGTTTGCACAGAGATTTTCAAATGAACCGGAGAAGAATACTCCTCTCAGACAAGTTTAGAAGCCATTTCTTCTCAGCCTGCATGTTAAAATGAAAAGCCGCAGGTCCCTGGAGAAGGCAGGTCACTGACTTATGAGGGCGATTAAGATTAGTGCGAATCAGCTGGGAGAGCAGTTCGTCCATTTAGGAGCAGCGATAGCAGTCCTGCTTTGATCCTTTCATAACCACACGCTATTGAACATCATTGTGACAAGTTACATACGGTGTGGGAATTACCAATCCCCTATTCAATTTTGCCAATTTCCAAAGCCTGTGCTGAGTGCAGGTTGAGATAGGGGCAGATTAAGTGGGAGCGCTGTGGTACATGACAAGAGGAGGTGGGAGCTCCACAGACAATCTGCCAACTGCAGCAATTTAACTCCCTCAGTATATCAGGGAGAATTTGTAAAGAATCATGTTGAGCCAACTTCAATATTTCTCATACGCAATCAAAGTCGAGATAAATTGAGGCGTAGTGATGAAGGATGTGCAGATCTCACAGCTAACGACTCAGATATGAAGCACAGTCACAGTTCAGTCCTGTCTGAGCTCAGAAACACTGAACAGTACCAAACATATTCATGATATATTTATTCCTCTGCTCACTCGGGTCAACAGGCTCAGTCCACGACACGCCACCCTGCTGGTCCTCACCACCATTTCTAATCTCCATACCCTCCTATTAACTGCTCACCGTGAAAACTGCCCTCTAACACAAACAATCTAACAATCACTGCAAAGTCTGTATATGTGAGTTTTACAAGTGCATGAGAAGTTGATTTACATTGTTCTCCAGGTGAAAACTGCATTCTGCCAAACTAAACTGAAAAGTAACGTTATCCAGAATCCATTTCTTAGTTCATCCAGTCAGAGTTAATGTTTATTTCTCAAAGGCCAAGTTTATAAGAGACTGAAGCAGAGTGATACAACAGTTGTGTAATCACAGTCAGTAATTCTGGAGGATGTAGTTTCAGATTAATTGTGTTGTGTTGTACTCAGAAGAGTTTCTTCTCTTCTATAAACGGACTGCTCATGTGTTTACGACCTCTGAGCTGTTAGACTGCTGCAGTTTGATCTCGGTGTCTCATAAAGCAGCTGTACATTTCTCACCTCATAAAAGCTGTAACGGACTAACGTAGCTCTTCAATTTCAGCCATAAAGTTTGAGGTTTTCATTGAACAATATTCAACGTTGAGTGATGGACATAATCTTTGTGAAATCTACACGTTCTGCAATGAAATTATTGAAAAGAATTAACTGCACTGAAACAGGTGTAATTATCTCACTCAAGGGGCTGATTGGTTACCTTGTTTCAAGAGAAACCTGGACTTTCACGACTCAGTACGAGTCCAAAGTGCGTTTTACGCCCGAGTTTTCTGCAGCGCATTAACTGCCTTGTAGTTCAGTTCCTTGAAGTAGGTTTTCATCAGAAATGCCGTCTCTTCTCTTCATTAGAGTGGGAAAAAACTGCACCACAGGGCTTCACGGATGGCTGTGGACCCTTTGAGTATTTCCCCTCATCATCCTTCATCTGTTGATATCCTCTCAGTGCATATTGGAAATTGTGTTTGCCGGAAATGTATGTGAAGACGTCCCGCTCTCCGCCAGCCTGCAGTGTAGAATGTGAGAAGACTATTGTTGTCCGACCCGTTTCAGCAGCATTAGACTTCGTATTTATGTTTGTAAAAAGGAGCTGATTATTGAATTGGCTCGTGATATTGAAGAATTGTAAAGAAAGGATTCTCCGGCTGCGAGTAGCGTTATGCAATCTGTTTATTGTTTATCCACAAATCCCCTTTGGACAAAGAGTAGAGAGAGAATTTCCAGCAGTGAGATCCTGCTGGATATTTTTAGATTTGTTGCTCATTTTATCCTCTACCTCCTTTTGTGTGTGTGTGTGTGTGTGTGTGTGTGTGTGTGTGTGTGTGTGTGTGTGTGTGTGTGTGTGTGTGTGTGTGTCCTCCCTTCTATTAATCTATCCTTTCTTCTCTCCCTCGCTCCCCGACTCGTCTGCTCTCCTCTCCTGATCCAATTCTATTTTCCTCCAACAATCTCCTTCCCAATTTCCCCTCTTGTTGTTTCATCTCTTTTCACCTCTGATCCTCCTTTTCTCGCTTCATCTCCTTTCGTGTTCACGTTCTACCTCCATTATGTTTCCTAAATAATTTGGCCTTCGTTCCCCATCTCATTTTCTTTTCATTCCTCCCCTGCTGACCCCAGGCCATCTACTACGAGATAGGCTTCCTAGTATGTGCAGCAGTGGGCCTGCTGTTCGCCGTTCTGATGCCGATAGCCGGCCTCTTCTTCTGCATGTGCCGCTGCTGTGACAACTGCGGCGGCGAGATGCACCAGCGCCAGAGGAAGAACGCAGACTGCCGGCGAGGCCTGCTGGGAACGCTGCTCTTCTCCACCTCACTGGTCATCACGTGAGTATGACACATACGCAGCACACAGAGGAGAACACGAGCTACCAGCTTGTAAACAGACGCGTATTTTCTGGTGCAAACTTGCATATGAAATGTAAATGTGTACAAACATCGGCTGGAATTAAAAGCACGTTACGCCTTCACTGTTTACAGCGCTGTGTGCATCCGCATGTACACACAATCAGGCAAAGACACACTGTACACACATACACCTCTGGTCATCACACACACACACACACGCACACACACACCGATCAGCCTCCCCTTCCCCCATGCTGTTTGCTATATATAGTAAAGTCCTACTGTAGATACTATGTGGCAGCAGCCTTCACTCCTGTGTTCAGTCTAAGCTCTGGTCATTATAATCTGCTGTGGATTAACACACTTCTTTACTGTGATGGGAATTCTTCATTAGGCCAATTTATCCAAAATACTCCCTAATCAAAGATAAAGAAATGACTCTTATTGTGAAATCCACAATAAACCTTCACATTTTATCACAGTTACATTCCTACAGAGGCCTTACATAACACCGGGCTGTCTACGTGGGAAAAAGAGGCACATATGAAACACACAGAGGGCTGCTGTGGTTTTATCTTCTGTCCAAAGCTAGAAAACACACAGTAGCCCGGCTGCACCAAAGTGCAGCGACAGAGCGCCGGGCTGCGCCTGGTGCATCATGTTTGAATGAGAAGAAAAGAAAATCACACCTTTTCTCTGCTATCAGAACGCTAAACTATGTTTGTGACAACGTACAGGATCACAGTTCATATTGATTAACACTGCCTTGTTTAACAGTTTGATAAATATTTCATGACAGTTGATCAGCAATGTCTGGATTAGACTGTGAGAGGGAAGTCTGGTGAGATCCTCACTCAACACTAGAGGAAGAAATGGGACAACAGTCTGCAGCTGAATCAACAGAAGTATAATCAGTTTAGGTTCTCGTGTTTTTCTCGTCTGTCTGAGGTAATAATCACTTCACCCACTGCAGCTGACATTTGGGTTCATCATGCTGCTGCTCCAGATGTCATTTCCCCATTTTACATGCAGTTTAATCATTTAGTTGATGATTTGATCCAGAGGGAAATGCAGCGAGTCGAACAAAAGAATGAATTCAGTAAATGTGAATCATGCACTGTAGTGATTCTAACTCAGTGTTGCAGTTTAGCGATTTAATGGCTCGTTCCTCCAGCTAGTTTCAGCCCGTCACATCAAACTGACCTCAGTTCCACTATTTCAGACTCAGAATGTAGAAATCAACGATGATGGACAGTTGTGAATAAATAAGTACACATAAGTTGATTTCCAACTCTGACGACGTTCCAGCCACTTGTTGTTCCAATATGAAACCACATCCTGTATAGACTCTTTACCTGGCAGACATCCTGACACAGGTGAGCAGTAACGTTAATGATTTTATCAAGTATCCGAGTCAAAATGTCCACCGTGAAAAAGGACCATTTTCTATTCCCTGTACCTTTCTGTATGCCACTCAAACAAACTTTCATCTGCTGCTATGGAGTCACTACGTGTTTGCTTCACAGTCTGGCTCAGTTTTAAAGTGGAAGTATACTTTTTATACATGAAAACAACTAAAGGCTGGTCACATACAAACATCAGGGACGTTAGCACCATTCAGCCTCTGACTGTAGGAAAAGATCATGGCTTTGCTAAACTGTCACATTATTATTGTAGGTTATTGGTTACTGGAGTTTGCAAACTACAAGCTTTTTCTCCAGAGCAAGTTCTATTAATCCAAAGTATTTCTGGCCCAAACACCAGCTGTCAGTTCAGAAGGTACCCAGCTGTATGTCTGACTGACACCTCATACTGACTGCAGATAAACTGGAACATGAGGCCGGGAACAGAACGAGGACTGTGAGGACGTTGTCCCGTACTGTCTACATTAAACGTGCAGAAGAAAGGTTTGAAAACTCCTGACCCCATTCTTTAAGAACATATTTACTGACATGTATCCCTTAGAGCGCTTCTGGGATATTTTCTTTACAGTGGAGAGCCACCACTCAGGCAAATAGCAGTGAAGCAAGTTCAGATTACACGTGATGATAAAGACATTGGAAGGAGGGGGCTGGAAACTGTTGGGCGTAAGGAACAAAGTTTATTGTGTTCCCTGGGCCCATTATATCATGTGCCTGCCCTGCATCTCACTGAAACTCATCACTCAGAAAATGGACCACGGGAAACTCAATCCACTCTCCACTCCGTGTTAGTCTCAGCGGTGGAAGAAGCGGTAGCCGCTGGGGACGCAGCCACAGAACAAAAGGCTTGAGAGAGCCGCGTTGGCCTCTCGTGGCAGACTGAAGGATCCAGGAGTGTACTTAGTTTGATGTTCTTTGACTTTCTGTCTTCGTTGGAACGAAGCCCGGTTATTAGAAATTCCAAAGCAATATCCTAGGAGCCCCGACGCAAGAGTCTGAGAGCATCCTCAGAGCTCTTATTAAATCTCCCCAGCTACCAGGCAGAGACACTGCAGAGGCTCTAATGAAGCAATTACAGGCAGAAGAGGGATGAGCTCCGAGCCCAGAATGTTTTTAACCGCCACTAGAAAGCTGACAGCGCGGCACAGAGGGGTGGCAGGGGTGATATTTATTCTGCAAGAAGTGTTAAAATCAGATTAAGGGGGATGAAAGACACCCTGGCAAAGGTGAAGACAATAAAAGCTCCCGAGGATGAGATGGGAGAGCGAATACGCCAAAAACAAGATGATACGTAACAAACCTCAACTGTGATCCACTGTAGGACATTCAGATCAGCTGACAATCAACAACCTGCCGCACGATAATCCAGTTAATCTTGTGTGCTCATACCAACTTCTCCTCAGTATTAATGAGAGGACAGACTCCATCTCACTGACCTGAGGGCAGCACAGACAGTGACAGAGTGAGAAGCTCTCAGTTAACACCAGGGCCGCAGTATTCACCAAACAGGTAGTTATTAATCAGACTATCGCCCTCTGAAATATCGTTATATATCACCTGGTACAGCTGTTGTCTGGTCCTGGTTCTAAAGGCTGTATTACAGTAAAGTGATGTCATTTTCTGAATGGACAAGAATGTTCTTCTTGTTCTTATACTCGTCTTTACTCATGTAGTCTTAACAATAAGAAACAATTAAAGAAAATTAATTTAAAGTGAAAGAGAAATGTAAGTGAACATGAATAATCCCATTATAATCCCTCCCTCCTCCTGACTTTATTATTCTTTCTCCTGCTGGAGCTCGTCTCTCACCCGGAGGCTCCTGAGACCCCATTAAGCACTTTTATCTAATTTTCCCAATAAATGACAACATTTAACCCCAACAGCAGTATTTAATTAAAGGCGAGATTCATCTCCTCTTATAGTGTTCACAACTAGCAACTGAAGCAACAGACCAGTGTAGCATGATTTCACTGATGATCTTCAGGTTAAATTGGGTTTTTGGTTTAGCACTGAGGCTTTTGGCGCTGGTGTTAACAGACACGCACCGATTGATCGGAGAGGAAACACAATCAGCTGGTTTTCTGCAGGATCAGCTCTGACCTCTGACCAGCTGATCAGTGCCAGATGTGTCCAGCTATGGGCAAAAAAGGAAACAACACATTTTAAGATATTTACCTAATTCATGGGCCCTCGTTCAGTTTAGCTCAGTGTATTTCTTTACAGATGATAACTGCCTGTTTAGCGGTGAAGGGCTCATTCTGTGTGTGATTTGCCAGGTTTGAGGCTGGAGCACCACAGGTACAAGAACAGGACCAAGGGTTAGGGTTAGCTAAGCTAAGCTAAGCTAGCACACTGTCATACCGTAAACAAACTACAAATATTACAGAGGAGGAGTTTTGCAGGCACATCAGAAATCACAGAGCTTCAAGTTGACTCGCCTCCGTTCGGATGTGGAACCGAGAAGTAAGATTCCCAGATAAACCAGAACACACTCCCTGAATACACGTTAAGGAGAGATTTATATTGAGATTTGTTAGAGAGGAAGAAGATCCTGTTACCTGAGGAAGTCTTGGAGAACATGAAAGTTATTTAATAGTCAATGTCTTATTGGGAATATACAGCAGAGTTTTGAATGAAAGACAGGGTTATTAAAAAGTTTGTGTATTGTTTTAATTATAGTTCCTGGAAAGACAAAAGATTTCAACCGGACAAAGTTGGAATCAGCTTGTCAAACTTCAGAGCATCTCTGTTGGAGAGCAGTTACACTGTGTCACTGGGCCGGACCAGAACCAAGACATAACCATCAGGAGAGTTGTGGAGTTAAGTTATCTGACAGTTGTTTTATCAAATGGTTTTATCTATCACACGATCGTGATATCTGAACCATAACGTCACATGTTTGAGTCAGATCAGTGGAACGCTGCACAGCTGAGGGAGGTTCACTGCAGTCGCACTGAGATTTACTGTGATTCTCAGACCAACAAGGCGTCTGAGCAGAATCAGCGCAAAAGCTCAAGACTCACAGCGGGAGAGCAAAAAGACAACATGGTAACGGAGAGAAATAAGCCGTCAGTAAGATGAGAAAGATATTTCCTGTTTGCGTCCCTCTTCACTCTGAAAGGTGGCAGGTCAGAGCCAATAGGAGCTGCCAGAGAGCTGTGGCTGTAAACCTGAATGAGTAATGTTCACTGGGTCAGAGAAGTGCTGCGAGGATCTGATTCACACCGACGCCAGTCATGCTGAAAAATACACACACTCCGGCTGGAAGCTTAAAACGTGCTGTCTCAGTAACACAGGTGGGCTTGTTGTCACTGTGGGATCAATCTACCAGACAGACAGACAGCAGAGTTCGTCCTGCACCCTGTTTGGCTCCGGGTGGCAGAAAACAGCCTCCGCTTTGTAGGTTTTACATTCTGTAGATTCAATCATGACATTTACATAAACACTCATAATGTCATCAGAACCTGATTACGGCGACACTGATTGGTGCTGCTGCCGTATTAACACTGTCACCAGGTTAAATGAGGTAAATGGATCTTGAAATCTAAATGAGCATAAAATGATTAACAGGCCTGCATTAATTGTCAATCATCAAATTACTGTGCCATGTAATTACATTACACAGATTTCTTCCAGAGTCACGAGTCTCCACATGCCGGAAATGAACGAGAGAAACTGAAGTGTTTCTGTACAGTCACAGTAGAAACGTGTTATTTAAGTAATGTGTCAGCTTTACAGATTAGTAGACACTGAACACAAGTTCAGTGAAGGAGGACAACTGGAATGGTCACAATGATATTAGTAATGATGCAGTAATAACGGAAATATCCTTCTTGCAGTTTGTCTGATAAAGCCAGCACCACTGAACCCAAATAACCCAACGTACCCAAAATGTGTTTATCCATTGTTTTCTATCTGCTACATATTCATGAACATTGCATCAACAACTGCATGAGTACATTTTGGGTTCATGATTTCCCCCTTTTGTTTAGCTTAAAGCGTGACAAGATCCTCTTATTCCACACGGTCCGACAGTCGGAACAGCAAACACACCAACTTGAGACCTCGTGTGTCAAATGGCTGCACTGTTCCATCAAATCTAAATCAAATCAAAACAGTTTTATTTATATAGCCCATAATCACAATCACACTGCCTCAATGGGCTTTAAAATCTGTACAGTGAACGACATCCTCTGTCCTTAGACCCTCGATTCGAGTGAGGAAAAACTTCACGTTGATGGAAAAAAAAAACCTTTTAACAGGGTAAAAAAAAACAATGGAGGAAACCAGGAAGCGCCACAGAGGAGGATCCTTCTTCCAGGACGGACAGACATGCAGTGGATGTCGCGTGTACAGAAAGGAGCAACAAATCACAGTTTACAAGTTACATTAACAGAAAGTCTGATACAAAATCTAAATATTATGTCTTTATATACATGTAATCAAAATCCAGCTTTGGTCTTTGTGGGATCTCTATTATTTTAAAACAATGACTGATTATTGGCACCTCAAGTCTCTGGATGTTGTGGGGCGGTCTTGGCTGACACGTCTCTGCAGCGTCGCGTGGCAGTCGGGGAAAGTGCCCCTGGACTGGCAGACCGGGGTGGTGGTCCCCCTTTTTAAAAAGGGGGACCGGAGGGTGTGTTCCAACTATCGGGGGATCACACTCCTCAGCCTCCCTGGGAAAGTCTATTCCAGGGTACTGGAGAGGAGAATTTGGCCGTTAGTCAAACCGAATTCAGGAGGAACAATGCGGTTTTCATCCTGGCCGCGGAACACTGGACCAGCTCTATACACTCCACAGGGTGCTCGAGGGTTCATGGGAGTTTGCCCAACCAGTCCACATGTGTTTTGTGTACTTGGAGAAGGCGTTCGGCTGGGTCCCTCGTGTCATTCTGTGGGAGGTGGTTCGGGAGTACGGGACCTCCAGCATGTCCTGGGGCGGTTTGTAGCTGAGTGTAAAGCGGCTGGGATGAGAATCAGCACCTCCAAGTCCGAGGCTGTGGTTCTCGTTTGGAAAAAGGTGGCTTGCTCTCTCCGGGTTGGGGGAGAGTTCCTGCCTCAAGTGGAGGAGTTTAAGTATCTTGGGGTCTTGTTCATGAGTGAGGGAAGGATGGAGAGAGATTGACAGGCGGATCGGTGCAGCGGCCGCAGTAATGTGGTCTGTCGTGGTGAAGAGAGGATACAAGCGGCCGAAATGAGTTTCCTCCGCAGGGTGGCGGGGCGCTCCCTTAGAGATAAGGTGAGGAGCTCTGTCACCCGGGAGGAGCTCGGAGTAGAGCCGCTGCTCCTCCACATCGAGAGCCAGCTGAGGTGGCTCGGGCATCTGTTTCGGATGACATGGCATGTCCCGCCGGGAGGAGACCCCGAGGAAGACCCAGGACACGCTGGAGTGACGATGTCACCCAGCTGGCCTGGGAACGCCTCGGGATCCTCCCGGAAGAGCTGGAGGAAGTGTCCGGGGAGAGGGAAGTCTGGGTGTCCCGGCCCCAGATAATGCGGAAGAAGAAGGATGGATGGATGGATAATCAAATGGCTGCACATCATAGTGCAAGCTTGAAGGCTTCATAGAGAGCATTTCTGAATTAAAATGTA